>VZTE01004411.1:505487-575243 GCA_013397775.1 Eulacestoma nigropectus
CCCCGCCTTCCCTCCTCTTCTCCTCTCAAAATGTTTATTTGCAGTTTTTGAAGACACCTTACCCCGCCATGTTGAACAAGCTTTATAAATATTCATTTACCGCAGTTCGGGAGCGCTACGGGAAAATATGTCTAGATCAGGGCTGCACATTTTGGCACAGCTGATTGCTTTCTTTTCTTTTCTTTTTTTTCTCCTTCCCTCTCGCCTCCTGCAGCAGCTTTTTTTTCCCTCTCCTTTTCCCCCGCAGAGTCAGAAGAAACCCACCCGCACGCCCAAAATAACTCTTTCCGAGAGATGGGCATCAGCTTCGTAAATCTGAAAGGAGGTCGCATGAGCGTTTGGCAAGAAAGCAGAAAAATCAGAGGTACTACTTAAAAAAAAAAAAAAAAAAAAAAAAAGAAAAAAGGAAAAGGAAAAAAAAGGGAAAAAAAAAAAGGGGAAAAAAAAAAAAAAGGGGGAAAGGGAGGGGGAAAAAAGGAGGGGGGAAGGAAATGAGAGCATCTAAAATGCGATCTGTCGAGGCAAAAAGAAAGCTCCCCACGCCGGCGATGGAGCCGAGAGGCAGCGCGGACCCTCCCGGCCCGGGGAGCGCAGCCGGGCAGCGGCAGCCGCGCTCCGAGCGCCGGTCCCGGCCGGGGGCTCAGCCCCGGCACGCCAGCACTTCCAACAACTCCACCGCGGGCTCGCCCTCTGGAAAAAGGGGGGAAAATCCACACACCTCTCTCACACTTTAAAAAGGAAGAAAAAAATTACACAGATTTTTTTAATACATCTTGGAAAGGGGAAAGCGACTCTCTCCACCCAAGCGCTGCGAAACCCGATAAATAAAATAAAGGGAAATGCCAGCCGGGAGCGCTTGGGAGGGGAGGCTGCCGGGCGCGGTGTCTTACCTGTGCGAGTTTGGCTTATTTGGGGGTGTTTTCCCCTTTTTTCCCCCCCGCGGAGCGGTGCGCGGTGCTGCGCGGAGCGGAGCCCACCCGTGCCTGCGCCCGCACCCGCGGCAGACTCATTCCAATATGGCATCCGCGCAGTGCGCATGCCTGCCGCTCTTTTTAGGGCTTTTTTTTTTTCTTTCTTTCTCTCGCTCTCCTTTTTTTTTTTTTTCCCTCTTTTTAATATTTAGCAGCCAACTCCTTCGGTGACCTTTTTCAGCAGTTTCAAGAAAAGGGATTAAAAAAAGAAAAAAAACCACCCGTAAAAATAATCACGCGCGCATCCCAACCCACACCGCCCCGGCTGCGCCGCGCTGCGCGCCCGCGGTGCCTCCGCGCCCCGAGCAGCGCCTCCGCCGGGGATTTGGGCTCAGCGGGCGAAGGGAGGGATGGAATCCACGCGTGGAAGTGATGCCGCGGCTCGGCCGCGCTCCGCGGCGCGGGGCAGCGCGCAGCGGCATCCCGGGCTGGCCGCCCGCGCGTTAAATGCCCTAAAATACCATAAAGCCTTCAACACCGGAGCGCTGCCTCCCAGCTTGCCCTCCCCACCGCTCCCCGCAACCTTTTATCCAGCTTTTCCTCCTCATTTCGTGTCGCCAAGAAACTTCCAGGGAGGGAGATGGGGGGAAGAAGATGGGGAAAACAGGGAAAGCAAAAAATGCGGCGCATCCCTCGGCCCGCCCGTTCTCTCCGCTTCGCCGGGCTCCGGCATTACCTGTTTATTCCCTGTCGCAGAAAATAAATAAGATATATCAAGAAAAGCCGGCGAAGGCACAAGGCGAGATATAAAATCAACTGGTGGGCACCCTCCGCCCTCCCGGCGCGCAGGGACACGCACAACTTTCCCTCCTTTGCTCCTCAGGTTATTGGATTTTTTTTTTTTTCTTTCGGGTTATTTGATGGTTTTTCCTTTCTTTGGCGGCTGCGGGGGATTCACGGCGGAATCGCGCTGCACGCCGGTGTGCGCGGCCGTGCTGGTGCGGGGGTGTTCGCACGTACAGCCACACTGCGGGATTTTTCAGATTGTATAGATATTCTTTTCTCCCCTCTCGAGAAAATCAGCCCCGCTGCAGAGCTGGAAAATCATGCCAGACACCACTGCCTATGCCCCCCACCCCGGCTGGTCCTGCCCTCGGGGGGGCCAGAAAAATCCCCAGGGATGTGTGGGATGAGGATAAACCCCCCTCTGCAGCCGGGGTTTCTCGGGATGATCCGACCGCCGGCAGATCCCAGAGCTTCCCCTACCCCGGTTTCCTCAGCAGCGGGGCTGGGGGTGAATTTTGTAGGCTTTTCGGCCCCCCTCTTGCAGCCCTGCTCAGAGGCTATGTAAAGCATCTTTGATGGGGATTTTTGGAGCCCCAGCTCCCGTCTCCCTACAGGCACGATTGGTACAGTTGAGGATTCAAGTGCATGCTTTTGGAGCATCCTCCGGGGTGGGGGCTGGTGCAGAGCACACACATTCAACAGGTCTGGAGGAGAGCGGAGGGCAGGGACATCCCTGTCTCGAGGCAGCAAGCAGTCCTGGGCTTTGTCCTTTCCACCCTAGAATTAACCCCAAACGCTGCTGTGTCCATCCCCATGCCTGGGCTGCCAAATTTACATCACCCCTCAGGCTCAGATGCAAGTGCTGTCTCCACTTGCCTTTCTCTGGTCATTTCTGAGCCGAGGTGAAGTTTCCAGGTTGATTTTGTGAGCATCGCTTCTTGCAGGAGAGAGGAGCGCTGCAGGGAGGGTGATCTCACACCTGGGGAAGCACTGATTTCCCACAGGTGACCCCAGCTCTTCTCTGCCCCATTGCAAGCACCAGCACCCTTTTCACTGGTTCTTGCTGGGGCTTCATCACGGAACCTCCCCAATCCCTTTCTCTTCCACTTTCTCCAATCCCTTTCTCATAGACAACCCCAGCACACCACATAGATTTTGCGCAAGAAGACAAGTGAGGAGTGGAATAAAGATGAAGAAAGATGTGATTTGATTCTGGGATACATTTCAGAAGATAGTGAAGACTGGAAAAAAGGAGCAAACATTGCAGACAATGTTTCTTCACCACAATCCAAGTTCTTGCCATTCACACTCCGTCTCTGAGAGGCCACGGGCATGGGCTCAGCCTCTCCTGCTCCAGCAGATTTCCTGGAAAACATACAAATCAAGCAGTTCCTATTTTCAGGCTTTGGGCTGGATGGGATTTCAAAACAGCAAGGGAATGCTGTCAGAACTTCAAAATAAGACCAAAACCCCAACCAGATGCCAGGAGAGCTTTGAAGTCCTGTTTCTCCAGATGATTGTGGAAGTGGGTGACATTTTCAGCACGGTGACATTTCAAATTTTCAAGACACTTTGGAAAGGAAGATGCTCTGCCAACACCATGTCTGTGTTCTCTGTCCTTTTAATCTGCTCTGAGTTAGGTTACACTGAGATTCCTCTGGCTGCAGCCTATTTTCACCTAAAGCTGGTGGCATCATCCAGTTTAGGGACAGACACAGTCACACTGGCTCTCACAGCACTTCAGGTGTTTCTCCGTCTCCTTTCCTTTAACACCAGATGCCTTCATGCTTTATTTCCATTCATGCTTAAGTGGTCTTTTCAGGAGTTTTGGTTCCACTGTCTTCTCTAGAGCTTCTCCTTCCCTCTTCACCTTGATTTGCTCTGTCCTGGCCTCTTTTAGTTTTATTTAGAGACTGTTTCTGAAGCACTGAGTGAAATTGGCCCTGTATGTAGAGATGTGGAACAAAGCCTTCTCCTTGTCCAAAGAGTTTGTGATCTAAGTTAGGTGTGTAGATGGTTTCCAAAGAGGTGGTTTGGAAAAGAAAAAAAAAAACAACCTAGGAGTAATTAAAGCTGAGGAACAAAATTCCTTTGGAACTTTTCTAAGTGGCTGCTACAACAAAGCTCTCAGATATGAATGAAAAGGTGCAGATTTATATCAGTCTGATCTGGAGATGACTCTCACGGCTCCTGTTGGCAGCAAAGACTTTGCATCTTGCTCATTGCTGAGAATACAAATTGGTTTAGTGGACATGAACTGCAGTAATAGCGGAGAGATTTCATTTTAATACTACCTTTGAGAGCATCATTGGGAAAAAAAGAAAGTGCTTTGAGAAATACTGAGTTGTCCCAGTGGAATATCCCAAAATGTAAAACGGATTTAAGCCCTGTCAGAAAAACCACACTGAGATCAGCTCCAGTTTCAGACTCAGTGACATTCGGGGATGTATCTTCCACCGATCTAAAGCAACTCCATTAATTTCACTGCTATCCATGCTCCTTAGTGCTGCGTTTGTTGGCAACCAAGAAACCTGATGTTGTATTTCAAGTCGGGAACAGAAGTTTCACATCTGAATTTTGTTATTTTTAACTAAAGCACTTTTATGCAAGTAGCACTGATAAAAAGGTTTACCTGAACACCAAGTACCCAAGTTGTGATGAACATCTATCTGCCCTTGCCTCTGATGATCACCCCCAAAGGATATAACTGTTCACATCCCAAATTTTCCATAGTAGAACACAAGAAACATGTCCAACCCAGTGAAATTCAGACACTCCCATTACTTTAGGTCAGATATCAGCAGTTTCTGATCTGTAGGATAAGATTATTAAGACAAAAAAACTTTCCTTTCCCACTTTCCAGGCTGTTGCCTTCAGCAGGTTCAGGTTTTTGGAGGGTAGGTGGAGATGTAAAAAGATCCCGTACACAGAGAGGCACAAGCACACACACAAACAGAGATGTTATGGCATTAACAGTCCTAATTTCTCTCTTTTCTCCTGGCTTGGGAAGGTAAATGCTCTGGGGGATATTATGGGATTTGTAGGGGGTTGTGCATTCAGTTATCCATTTCTGGCCCAAATTTAAGCAGGTGCCTGAAGGACTCAGAGCATCCCACAGGCTTAACATGGTGCCGAGATGACATTTCATAAACGAGTAAATGGCATTAGCCTTGCAGACAGTGCAAATGGGGGATCTGAGCCAACCTTTCTACAGGTAAAATGGCAAAGCTCAGGCTCTGGAGCTTCATCCATGATAAACACTGGGAGACTGGGCAGAAGTTCCTTGGTGGCAGCCAGGTTTCCTTTTAACCCAAAGGATGTGGTTATCTCCACTTTTGGAGATATTTGCCTGCTTTGGGGATGCTGGCATCGAGCTGCCCTGCACTGGAAAAGGGGCAGGGCTGTGCAGCTGACCCTGGGGAATTATTTGGGGCTGGTTAACAGTGTCCAGCCTGAGTGAGCTGAAGGATGGAGACTGTCTAACGGGAGCTTGGTGTCAGAGAGGAGACCAACAGGACATCACCTGGGGCCACCTCCACGGCCAAGTGCAGCTCCTGTTAGTTCCTCTGCCATACTCCTGGGACTGCTCCTGGGTTCACAGTGAAGCTTCTCTGCATTTTCCCTCTCAACAAACTCTGGCCTTCAGCTTCTAAGCTTTCACCCCACCTTATCACAATCTTTGCAGGAGGTAAAGACACCATCAGATCCTTATTTCATTAAAGCCCTGGACCAGGGCTTTCACTTCTACCTTTGTCTTCTTTTTATCCATCAGCCCTAGTTCAGAGAGAAGTTGGTCCCTGGGAGGTGGCATTAGGATGCTGAAAGACTTGTTTCACAGTGCCATCTCCTGGAGATCCTATTCAGGCTGAATTTCTCAGATACCTTTTTTTGCCCAATGTATCTGAGCTTTGAAGGCAGGTGTTTAAGGCATGATTGAAAGAAGAGATTAGCATAAGTGAAGTTAATCCAAAATTTAAACTCTCTCTTTATCCTTCATAGTAAAAGTCCTGCTTCTTGAATGCTGTGAACACCAAAGAGATTGATGGCTTGGGATTAATAAAATATTCATTGGGTCATGGTCTCACAGGCTTTGTACCTCTGTGACAGCCCTGTGTGGAGTGATTGCAGAGGCAAAATGCCCCTTGGAGAGGTAAAAGGTCCCTTGGTGTAGCCCTTCTCCTGCAGGAACTCAAGGAATACCAGAGAAGAGGGATCATCGCCTCTCAAATGGGAAGTCTCAGGGCCAGGCATCCCCACAGCCTCTACCAGCAGCTGCCCTGTACACCCTGCCCTGGACACACAGCCCATGTGGAGACTCACACACCAACTCCATAGCCCAAAGCAGTTAATTACCCAATTTTATTTATTTTTATTGCCTGTTGATTAGAAATCGCTGCATTAGGGGTTTTGACTATTCAGCAGAGGACCAATAACTGGCTTTAATATTAACTGGAACATCTGAGCCAGGACCTTATGCCTGCAGGTCAGGAATGCCCAGAAAGCGCGGTATCCGTGCTAAACAATAGCTCTCGCACCTTAGCAGTAAATGAAAAGGAAGCACATGTTATACCCAATAAATCACAGCGCTGAGGTTCAATACTGAGGCTCATAGCTATGAGCCTTATTGATCGTGCCAGTGCTACAGGAGAGATCCACTCTCATATCAAAAACTTGCTCATTTCTACCATTTACTAACAGCTTCCTTATTTGTTTCAAGCATTTACAGGCTTTATCTTGGCAGGCAAATGCCTCCTGGTTTTTTAGCCTCTACGAGCTGCTGTCGGGAAGGAAGGCTGGGGAAACTGAGGCAGGAGGACCTGAGCTCTCACACACAGATATGCAGTCCCAGGGAAAGGCTGTGACAGTGGAAATGGATTTAGACCTCAGATGCAGCACAGTGATTATAGCTTTCACTTAACCAGGGGTGTTTCTGCCCAGCTCTATGGTGCCAAACAAGTAAATTCTCCATTTCCCTCCCCTTTCATACAGGAATCTCCTTAATGGCAGAACAAGACCAAAATCTCTGTCTGACAAGGATGACCAGGAGCTCACGCTTTATTAAAGTGTAAGTTATGCATCAGATCTGCATTTCTCATCACTGCTGCACGTGGAGTGAATTCTGTATCAGAGTATGTGAAATATTGAGTTGGTCTGGCTCTCTCAGTGCCCTGCTTGCATGGTGGGCTCAAAAGCCAGCTTAGGCATTTCCATGGTTTTGGTACTTAATAAGATTTAGGAGCTGGTCAGCTGTGGGCAGAAATGCCCTGGTACATTCCCACAACAGCCCAAAAGCCCATCCACAACACAATTTGTGCCCAAAATTCCTCTGACAAACACCTCACCATGCAACAAAACCTCATCTATGCAATTACCCATTAAACCTTGTCCTCCCTGCTTCCAGCCCCCATGCAGCACCACCCCCAAACTCACACCAAAGTATTAAAAGGACATATCAGTACTTTGGGCGATTCTTTTTTACAGTACTAAGATGGAAATGATGCATTTGGAAGTGTTTCTCTGAAGCTGACTACAGAACAGGCTTGTGTGTGGAAGCCAGTGGGCCTGTAACCAAGGTGCACAGACAGTCCTTGGAGGGATGTGCCCTGAGGACTACCCCCAAGTTAGGGAGATGAAAAAGGCTTCTCGCAGGATACCTTGTTGCATTATTTTAATATACCCCAGTTCTGTTTCCCTGGTTGGCCTGCTGGTTTTCCTGCCCCTTTCTACCCTATATGTCCCTAACCCAGAATGTTCTCCCTTTCCTTCTCCCCCATTGGCCCCTGCACCTATGCCACTCCCCTGACATTTCCCTATTGGCCCCTATACCTGAGCCCCGCCTGTGTACCTCCCCTGTACCCTCAGATCATTGTCCCTGATGCTCTCTCTCCGCCCCTACCTACCCCATATAAAGCCCTGGACCCTCCCACAGGTTTTTTTCTTCGTCCCTGGACCCTTTCAGGTGCGTGGCTGCGATAAACCTCCCAGTGGAGCCCCATACAAAGACCCTTCCTGTGTGTCCTTGCCATCGAGTGGATTACAAAGCTGTCTGCGTGAGTGTCGAGTGTGTGCTTGTGTGTGGCACCGCCGAGCGGCTCCCCAGCTGGAGACACTTTTGGGAAGGTTGCGGCACCTTAACCACCTCCACCCGCCGCAACAAGTGGCGCCCGAACAGGGACTGCTTCCGAGCATCCCTGAAAGCATCTCCAGCAGGTTTTGCTGCTGGATTTCAGTCGCGTTCGGCATCGCCACTTCCCCGAGGAGAGCCCTGGGTTTTATCAGCGGCAATCCAAGGGTGACCAACAACCTTCTCGGGAGTAGAAGATTGGTCGAGAGTCGTCGGACCACCCCGAGAGTTTCTGTTGACCCCTGTGAGTGGTGAGTGTCTTCTGAGTCTTTTTCTGGGTCTTTTCTCTACCTTTTAGTTACGCGTTTTCTCTCGGGTGTTGGGAAGAGTTTTGTGGAGATGGGAAATAAGCTGACCCACCCACAACAGGAAGTTTATATTCAAGTTTATGATGCACTTGTGTGGGGGAATTTTCGTTTATCAAGGGGGGAATTGAAGCATTTTGTTCATTAATTTTTCGAACATTTTCCTTTGATTTCATGTGATTTAGTTCTTCCTATTCGGTTTGGGGATCAAGTTGGGAACAAGTTATGTAATTTACAAACGAAGGGAGATTTTTCTGTTGGCAAGTTTTACCCTTTATTTCAGTCAATCGTTCTAGCTGTAGAGGGTGTTAATAAGGCTTCAGGGGATCCCCAGTTGAAAACCCCTTCCCCACGGTTCTCCCCTCGCACTCCTAAACCCTTGTTCTCGTCTCAGGACAGATAGGGAGACGGATTCCACAAGATGCATAGGGTTGTTACCGTCTCCCTGACATCTCTCGATCTCCTCTGTCCCCTTCCCAGGACAGCACTGGCCATGCTGGTCTGGATTCTTTCCTAATCCTCCTTCTTATTTTCTCTTATCCAGTTCTGTCTACCCCAGTTGCTCTCCAAGATGGCGCCGGCAATGTGGCCAGCCCTGCCATCTCGTTCTGCTTTTATCCAAGTTTTCCCGCCCTAAACCCCGTGCCACAAAACAGCGCTGACCACGTGGCGGAGGCCATTTCACCGACTCCTTGTGCCTACGCCTCTGGCGACCCCTGTCTGCCCTTTCCCACGCACATCACCACGCCCGGCCTTTCCTCTTTCTTCGCGTCGATGGGTGTGTCGCATCGGGCCCCTCCCCTGTCGTCGGGAAACCTCTTCCTGTCACGGACCCCACCTTTTTCTTTTATCTGTCCACCCCTTCCATCGGTGGCCCCGCCCTCGGCAGCCAAGCCACTTCTGGTTCCCACGGTACCGGGTCCAGAAGCGGTCACACCGACCACCAGAAGGACACCATCTTGGCGTCCTCGGTCTCTCAACATCAGGTCCCCCTGGTTTGCCGAAAGCGTCGCGCCATTATCAGGCCCTCTTTCTCCTCTTCAGAGGAGGAAAGCAGTGATTATTCAGACTCTGACAAGGAGGCCGAGGATCGCTGGGCCAAGATTAAAAAGCAGGCTGCCGAGGACAGGAACTGAGAGCTTGCAAATGTCTTTTCAGCAGCCTCAGTTGTTTATAGGAGGTGGAGGAATCCCACTTGGGAACCCACCCCATACGCCCAGGTCAAGGAGCTGTGCAAGGCTGCAAAGGATTACGGGCGAGGGTTGCCTTGCTTTAAAAATATTTTACAAGTTGTCTTACCTGCTTATATTCTGGTGCTTGTGGACATAAAAAACCTGATGATCTGCTTCCTCTCTCCTGTTGAGTACATTTTCTGGGAGAGAATGTGGATGAAACAGCTGAAGGGGCTAATACAGTCCTATCAGGAAGACGGCACCAGGGCCCACCTTACCATTGAGCATTTGAGAGGGTAACTATGAGAGGCCCCAAGATCAGGTGCAGAATCTCCCCAAACCTGTCCTGAAGAACATCAAAAGAACAGCAGAAACAGCTCTGCTGCAGTTGCCCAATGATGCCACCCCCACCCAAAACTTCTCGGATATCATGCAAAAGGTAGCCGAGACTTTTATCAAATTTGTCGATCGTTTAAAGGGTTCCATGGAAAGACAGGTGGACAATCGAGAGGCTCGATAGGAGTTGTTGAATACATGAACAATGGCTAATGCCAACAAAGAATGTTAAAGAATCATAAGAGCTCTCCCTCTTGACCCGGAGCCCATGATCGATCAAATGATTAAAGCGTGTGCCAAATTAACATCTACAGAACATGCAGTGGCAGCAGCAGTTTTGAAAGGGGTGGCTGAAGCACTCTTGGCAACCAGTAGGGCCGGCTCTCCAAGATGGCGCCGGGGCCGCTTCAGTCGGCGGCCAGGCTGTGTGGGGTGAACCACTTCATCTCGCTGCCCGCCAAGCTCAACCCCGGCACTTACGACACATCGTCAGAGAAGCACCGCGCCAAGGCCGAGCACCTGGCAATCTGCTCCTGGCGCAAGTGGTAGTACCAGCTGCAGCTCAACAGCCCCAAGATCCTCCGCAATCTCCACTGGCTCTGCGGGTCTATCAACTGGATGCATCCACTGCTGGGGATCGAGGACCTCGCACTGCTTTTCAACCTCCTTCGTGGCAGTGAGGACCTCAACTGACCGAGGATCATCACCCCGGAAGCACAGGAGTCTATCCAAAAAGTCCAGGAAGCTTTGTCATCCCAGCAGGCACATCATGTGGATCCAGTCCTCCCCTTCTAGCTCATCATCCTGGGTAACTCACCCAGGATGTATGCGCTCATTTTTCAATGGGATACGGAGCTGAGAGACCCACTCCTCATCATCAAGTGGGTCTTTCTCCACAATCAGTCAATCAAGACTATTACCACCCTGCAAGAGCTGACGGCTCAGCTTGTCATTAAAGCCAGGGCACGCCTCCGCACCCTCGCAGGGTGTGACTTTACATGTGTATATTTACCATTGACCACAGGGGTCTTGGACAATCTGCTCCAGACCAACGAGCACCTTCAGTTCACCCTGGATAGCTACCCAGGCCAAATTTCCATGTCTAAACCAAGTTACAAGCTGTTTAATGCAGCCTTTAATTTGGCCCCAAAATCTCTCCAAAGTCGCACACCTCTAAAAGCCCTGACAATTTTTACAGATGGCCCAGGGGCATCCCACAAGTCTATTACGACTTGGAAAGATCCAAAAACACAGAAGTAGGAGTCTGACACTGAAGTTGTTGGGGAATCCCCACAAATTGCAGAGTTAGCAGCCATTGTCAGAGCCTTTGAGAGATTCAAAGAACCTGTCAATTTGGTAACTGATTCGGCATACGTCACCAGAGTAGCTAGCAAGCTTGAACATTCTTTATTAAAGGAGGTGCCCAATTCAAATTCATATGAGTTGCTTTTGAAACTGGTCTATGTTTTCTGCCACCAAAAGCAACCATACCATATTATGCATGTAAGATCACACACTGGCCTTCCAGGACCCATCGCAGGGGGAAATCAGAAAGCAGACGCCCTGGCAATGCCTATGGAGCATGCAAACATCCCAGACATCTTCTCCCAGGCCAAGCTGAGCCACAGTTTCTTTTACCAGAACGTGCCTGCTCTCATGCAAATGTTCCACCTATCATGAGAGCAGGCACGAGCCATTGTTGCAACGTGTCCAAATTGCCAGCAATACCAACTACCTTTTGTGGGTTCTGGGGTTAACCCCTGGGGCCTAAACAATTGTCAACTATGGCAGACCGATGTAACCATTTCCCAGCCTTTGGTCGGTTGAAGTACGTCCAGGTGTTCATTGACACATTTTCAGGGGCAGTGTTTGCCTCAGCCCATGCTGGAGAAAAGGCTAAAGATGTAATCAAGCACTTTTTCCTAGCGCTCGCCGCCTTGGGAGTTCCACAGGAAATTAAGACTGACAACAGTCCTGCCTATACCTCCCAAAAATTTAAAGAATTTTTCAGTCAGTGGCGGGTAAGGCACGGCACAGGTATACCCCATTCTCCCACAGGGCAGTCCATCGTCAAAAGGGCTCATCAGACCCTCAAAAGAGTCCTTGATCAGCAGCAGGGAGGGACAAATTCTCCCATTGAGAGACTTTGCAAGGCTTTGTATACCATCAACTTTTTGAACAATTCCTTCACAGAGTCAATCCCCCCTCCATACTCCAGCACTTCTCCAATTTGGCAAGATCAAAGCTTGACAAGAAGCCACTGGTGCTGATCAAGGACCCCGAGAGTAAACAAATACCAGCCCCTTTCCCTATAATAACCTGCGGGAGAGGGTATGTCTGCATATCAACACCATGTGGCCCAAGGTGGCTCCTGGGTAAAAACATCAAACCCTGCATGGGTCCAGTGAACATTGCTCTTCTAGACATCACTAACCAAAACCTTGAGTCAGAAACAGAACTTCCAGAAGACCAAACAAATTCTACATGGAGACGGAGACGGCATAAATCGCCATCAAGACCATTGGTCAGCCACCACCAGAAGTCAAACAAATAACTGTCAGAACTGCTCAATTGGTTAAGTTTCACCCCATTGGCTGTTCCCCAAACCCTACTGTCTACCCTACCCCCCTCTTCCCCCTGTGTTGCCCTTTCCCTCCCCATATCCCTCCCACAACCACGCTCCCCCATACCCTGCTATTCATTAAACTCCCCAGTTCAATAAGTTTTAGTTAAGAAAAGGGAGGATTGAGAAGGAAAACAGGAAAGAAAAGGCCCCCAAAAATGACAATTATTTTAACAATTTTTGTTTAAACTCCCACAGAGGCACCCATTTCAAGAATCGACTCCATCATGAAAGCCAACCTCTACCTTTTCACAGTCTTCTGGATGCTTCTAACACCCCTGGCCGTGGATGCTTGGCTCGTGGCACAGCCCAAAGAGAACGTCTGGATCACCTTGGCAAAGACTCTTAAGCAGGACAACATGTGTTTATCCATGGGCAGCGCAGGTAATCCATTGGCCACATGCCTGGTAGGGATTCCCTCAAAAGCAAATGAGTACCCTTTCACGGAGAAGAAACCCAACCCGTTAAACACCTGGGATGAGTGGACACAGGCCTTACCAACAGCACCAGAAGAACCCCAGGAATTAGACCTGCTGGGGTCCTCCAAGGCCACTTATTGTGTAAAGTTTCATCATAGCTTAATAAGTCCAGTCTGGCTTGAATCTATGCATCACAAAGCCTTTAATATAAAAAATGTTGCACCTACAAATAAAGCATATCGAGCCCCTTATTGGTGCAATCATACCAGCTATAGACCACCTGCATTTGGCACCCGCTATCCCAGAGTGCTTCCACGGGGTGTGTTTCTAATCTGTGGAGATAGGGCATGGGCTGGAATCCCATCCCATCCTCGAAGAGGTCCATGCACATTTGGCCGGCTTTCTATCCTCACCCCAAACATTACATTAATTCAAGACTGGCGTACAAAAGATGAATTGGCCCGCCAAAAGCGAGAGCTCACCCATTTCAATGAAAATTGTGACAGCCAAATTGTAGATTGGCCAAAACCAAAGAGGGTCGCGGTCTCCCTTTTTCTACCATGGGCAGCCGGTGCGAAGGCCCTCGGTGAACTTTCTCACCTGGACTGTTGGCTTAGCAACCAGGCCAATTTAACATCTGGTGCATTAAGTGACCTCCTAGCAGACGACGAAACCACCAGGCATGCCACTCTCCAAAATCGAGCTGCTATCGATTACCTACTGCTGGCCCATGGGCACGGCTGCCAAGAGTTCGAGGGGCTGTGCTGCTTCAACTTAACCACCCATAGCGAGAGCATCCATGCCAGCATCCAGAAGATCAGAGACTTAGTGCAAGATTTGAAGACCGAAAGAGCCCCTGAGTGGTTCGATGATTTGCTTGGGCACTGGGGACTCAAAGGATGGCTTGCAGCCGTCCTGAGAATTGTTTTGTGGGTGGTTTTGATTGTTTTTGTTGTTTTGTGTCTCTTTTGTTGTTTGAAGCGTTTCTTTGTGAAGGCTGTGGGAGAAGCCTTTCTAATAACTAAAAAAGGCGGAGCTGTGGAGGCCGGTGGGCCTGTGGACCAAGGTGCACAGGAGATCCCCTAGAGGGATGTGCCCTGAGGACTACCAAGTTAGGGAGATGAAAAAGGCTTCTCCCAGGATACCTTCTGCATTATGTTAACGTACCCCAGTTCTGTTTCTCTAGTTGGCCCGTTGGCCTTCCTGCCCCTTTCTACCCTAGATGTCCCTAATTCAGGATGTTCTCCTTTCCCTTCTCCCCCATTGGCCCCTGCACCTCAGCCACTCCTCTGCCATTTCCCTATTGGCCCCTATACCTGAGCCTCGCCTGTGTACCTCCCCTGGACCCTCAGATCATTGTCCCTGATGCTCTCTCTCCACCCCTACCTACCCCATATAAAGCCCTGGTCCCTCCCACAGGTTTTGTCTTCGTCCCTGGACCCCTTTCAGGTGCGTGGCTGCAATAAACCTCCCAGTGGAGCCCCATACAAAGACCCTTCCCGTGTGTCCTTGCCATCGAGTGGATTACAAAGGTGTCTGCGTGAGTGTCGAGTGTGTGCTTGTGTGTGGCACCGCCGAGCGGCTCCCCAGCTGGAGACGCTTTTGGGAAGGTTGCGGCACCTTAACCACCTCCACCCGCCGCAACACTTGTGCATGGCTTTTGCTCTTCTAATGGCTCCTTCTGTATTAAGGAGGAAGATTAAGAACGAAATGCCACTAATTGCACATAAAGGCCCCGGCTTCCACAACAGAGTAACTGTATATTGTATTCAGCTTAATCTCCATCTGCCCCTAAGAGCATAATTGATTTCTTATTTTAATTTGAAGAGGCTGACACTTCTACTGCTTCATTGCCAGGTTGCTAAGCACATTTAATAAGGATGCATATGAGTAGAGGAATCTACAGTATGCCATTAGAGGTAATAGGTAACATATTTAAGGTCATAATGAGCTCAGGACTAAGTATCTCAGTGCAGGGATCAGGAGGGCAGGTGTATAAATACTTCCCATATTAGAACTCTGCTGAGCAAGACATGGCTGTGGGCCTATAACTAAAAAAGGAAACAGAGGATTTTTTTCATGAAGTGAATTTTCTGATCTCGTTTCAGACCATGAGCCCTTGGTAGTTCATGTCCTGCCTGCAGGTGACCATGGTTTTACCCTAGACTGGCTGAGCTCTGACAAGTGACAGCCTCTGTGCCTCAGTTTCCCCATCTCTAAAAAGAAAAGAGGAATGCCCTGGCTTTATAAACTGCTTGAAGAATTCACTGCTGAAAAATGCCATATTCTGTACCTTATACATATTCTGTACTTTGTCTTTAGAATGGAAGCACTGTACAGATGGGAGACTGAAATCTAAGCAAATTAAAAGCCAGGTCCATAAAAATAATGTAAGAATTTTAATCCCTCTTTGATTTCCTATTGCAAACGATAAGTGTTATGAATGTAGGGACATTTTTAAGGAACCCAAAAAGCAATCAGCTGTGGATGTGATTGCAGGATCAAGTCAGTTCCTCAAAGTCCTTACTTTTATTATGACATTGATACCCTTTTCCTCCGCTTTTAGACTCTCAGTAAGCCTGCCCAGGACACGTTTGGTTACATTCAGGCACCCCTAGGCTTGTAGGAGCCTTAGGAAGATTTGGTCTGAGAGCAGCATGTGCTCTGTTGGAAATTCACACCCACTCTGAAATTCTGCAGAAAGACTCAGCTCCTACGTCTGTCACAAACTTGCAGCCAAACCCCCCCAAAAATTCAAGCTTGGAAAAAAATTGTAGCTGCTGCCACACGTAGAGAGGGTGTAAATCCTCAGCACCCATCGTGGCTGCTCAGAAATTCCTATTTAAGGGAATGAGATACAACTTCAGCCCCCAAACCCAGCACTCTTTCCTGAGTATCCCGTCAGTTAAAAGTGACTTAGGTTTTGCTGGATCCCAGTGGGCACAATAAAGGCTGTATTCTTTCATAATTCACATACAGGAAGGATCATGGGAAAAAAATGCCCGGATTTTGTCTGTGTGCAGACACCCTCACCACAGAGCCCACAGTGCCAGGAGGCCCTCAGGCACCAACTGTGTCATCTGAGTCAACCACTCCGATTCACGTGGTGAAACTGATCTGACACCCTAAAACACAGCATGGGACATGCTCAGCGAGAGTTGGTGACATTTAGTGAGACAGAGATTTTATGCAATTCAACCTAATTGCTGATTCCCTTTTGATTTTATAAACTGGCACTGCTGGAGGCCGGGATTTACAGTGGGCTCTCCAGACAGGGGTCTTTTCCAGTGGGCATCTCCAGACATCTCCTAACTTCTGGCATTCATGCTCTACTTTTCTGTGGGTTCAGCTATAATGTGAAAAAAAAAAATACTTTCCCAGCTTGTTCCTGTCACACATTATAAATACTAAGCATCTTCCAGGTTTTCTTTTGGATTGAACCAGGTTGTTCCCTGATGAATCCAGGGTGCATTCAGAGGTCACTTGAAGCATTTCCCTTTGTATGCAGTGTGACTGAGGATGAATTTACTTTCCTCAGTCCTGCACGATTCTCGAACACTATCCTAGCAAGTCTCAACCTCAAGAACCCTTAGGAGATTCTGCCAGGCTCCCCTTGAGAGGGATCTGCCACATCAATGCCACCCTCGTGGGCTGTATTTTCAGTCTTTTTGCACTGCAAATGATCTCTTTTCTTGGGGATAGAGAGATGCCTCCTTAATCCCAAATGAGACCAAGGTGAACATGGCCAGTGGCCTTGGAAAGAGGCCAGCCATGAGCTGGATGGACAAGACTTGTCCTGGAGGATAGAGATCTCCCCTCACAGCAAACAACATTAGCAGGGTAGATTCAGGTAGCATTTCCCTGCAGCTGGACAGGATTTTCAGGATCTTCACTGGGGAAGGTGTGCTTCCAACAGCTAAAACATTTTAACGTGAAAAAATTCTCCTCCTTCCTTGCTTTTTGTTCACCTCTCATTATAAATGTGAGGTATAAATGTAAAAGCTTCTTGTCATGGTATTCCAAGAAACAAATGGGTTTTAGTACTCTGGAAAAAAGTTTTTGTCCAAAGGAACACAACTCTTTACACAGGAAAAAGCACATTTTTATTTGCTCAGCACAAACAACCTCTGCTTTCTTGCTCACATGTACAGTTTTATAATGTAAAATAAGAGAAGGCTTTACCCTGACAAATCTTCTTAGTCCTCGTCTCAATGTCCTTTAAATTGCCTCCTTACAAAGAAAAGGATGTTGCACAGTCCTGTCAAGAGGAAATGCTTGCTGACAAGCATTGGATTTAAAGTACTGTTTAGGTAAACAAATCATGATTGCAGTCGATTAATTGATTATGTTACTGTCTATGAAATATCCTATTTAGCCAGGATGCACAAAGGCAGCTCATTATCTATTAGCATAAACAAAGAGTGAAAAGTAGGGGCAAAGGGGAACTTTGGAAGAGCTGCCAACAAGACAGGGCCAGGGAAAATGTTTTCTGTTTGAAAAGCAATGTCAGGGATTAAAGTTCATGTGAAGATGCCTTCTTAAACTGGCCAGTGCAGTGTCCCTATCACGTATTTGGGATACATCAATGGATGGACCCAAGACTGCATTCTGAAAGAAGGAATTGGGTTTTTTTTCCTGGGGAAATGTCAATATTTTGGGGATATTTCCATCATTTCCATGCACCATCCCTGGAAGTGTTCAAGGCCAGGTTGGATAAGGCTCTAAGCAACCTAGTTTGGGGAAAAGCATCCCTGGCCATGGCAGGGGGTTGGAACGAGATGATCTTTAAGGTCCTTTCCGACACAAACCATTCTATGACTCTGTAACTTTTACATTCCTCTATTCCTATGCAATGACTTGTGCCCAGCCCAGTGGTAGGATGGGAGCAGTGAGAAATGTCCACGGAGACTGATCCAGATCTGATTAACGTGACAGCATAGGGCAGAGAATTCACATTCCTCCTCTGCTGAGTAACAGCAGATGTCAAGGTAGGAAAGGAATTTTATTTTCCTCATGGCAAGCCTTAAAATGCACTTGATTTTCAGCTCAAGTTTTCAAAAAATGAGGCCAGTAGAAGCTTTTTGGACATGGATGGAACCGCACTTCCTGGTATAACAGGCTCCAAAGGCTTTTCCCCAGCTTTACCATAGAAAAAAGGCAGAAGACTCAGCATGCAAAGTTATTCAAAGGCATTTGCACAGCAAAGGCAGCACTTTCAAAGGAGACCGAGAAAACTCAGACCCAGTAGGAGAGGGTCAACATTTCCTTTGGACTGCTTGGAAAATCCTCCCTGTGTGTGCTCAAAGAGGTGGCCCTTGTGGGGGCAAACCATGCGATTACAGAGAAATTTCCCAAAAATGATTAGTGCCAGCGCTTGCAGGTTGGAGGCACAGAAAGGTGACTTCCCCACGTGACTGGTCACAGTCCAAGGATCCATCATTAGGCCGTTCTGCCTCCCCATTTTTCATCTCACCAGGTAGTTTTAATGCTAATCTGCTTAACTGCCTTTTTATAGCTGGTAGCTCGAGGCTGGTTGAGTTAAGAAACCTTTACAGCTGTACAGTCGTTTACAGGGCTGCTTTAAGACATGGCATTTATTATGTATGAAGCTTTATAACAACCATCCATATCAGAGCTGATGGAGAACATGAAAGCAGTACAGCACCGTTCCTTCCTACAGCACTTTGTTACAGGTGACAAGAGATAGGAGATCCAAAGGCTCAGTAAAACTGGGAGCAGGAAATTATTTTCCTAAGAGACTTCTAAAGGATTTAATGATAAATAAGACTTCTAGAGCCACGGTGAAACAAAGGGCTGCTTTAATTAAAAAGAAATCTGATCCCATAAAATGGTGAAGGTTGTATTCATCTGTCTGAGCTAGGAGATGTTGAGATAACTGCAGCTGAAGTATTAATCTCCTTTGTAATTGGGGGGGGGAGGAAAATCGCTGCAGGGACCTGGAAAAGAAATTCATCTCCCTCCAGGGTACATAGCAAATACTCTATCTATGCTTGGGACTTCCAAACTCCCACGTTTGAGTATTAACTATGATCTGTCTCAATAAAGGAAAACTGGTTTCCAGGACCAAAGCAGCCTGTGAGACACCTTGGTCTGGACCTTCGGGTGAGAAGAGTCCCAAATCCAACCCAAAACCAAAAAGAAACCCTGGCCCCACAGATTCCAGTAGGGAGCAGAGATTGCCCACAGGATCACTACTCATGTGACAAAATTATGCAGGTACTTAGGAGTTTTGCTGCACTGGAGCTACACTGTTTTGAACTTCTTTGAATTAAGCCCTACATGAATGTGGTAGCTGGGAAGAGCTTTCCTTCCAGAGTATGAATCAGTCTGCAAAACTATATTAAATTCGCTGTCACTGTAATCCTTCCCAAAGCAGACAGTTTAAATCATTGTCCCTCCTATCCCAAAACAAAGCTCTCAACTCCCATCTCCATTTCAAGGCTGATTATAAACAGAAAGTCTTTCTCCTCCTGGAGTTTAATCAGTTTTGGTTTTGTGCCAAAGACAAGCACCGTCGTTGAGTTTCATTTTTAGTGGTTTTGCCCTTTTTCGTTCTGGAGAGCTCAAGAGCCAGCTCCTGTGAATAAAACCACTTTCCAGCACTAAATACTTCTTATTTACACCCACAGAGCACCTGGGACAGCTTTTCCAAGAAATTAATTTGTGTTCTCACTCCTCACCATGGCAGAGCATATACAACCTTGTATAAAGGCCTTATAAGAAGTTCATGAGAAAGACACATCGTGTAATGAGACTAAATGAAAATATATGTAATGAAAGCTTGGAGAAAAAGCATTCATACACTGGCTGTGAAGAGCTAATGTCCACTTTTAGTGGTATCAAGAGCCAGAGCAATTGAAAGATAATAAGGAGAAAATGAGTAATGAATCAATTTTATTGTGTGCTGTTGAGCAGTCCTCGCTGGAGAGTGTTGATACTGCCTGATAAAAGGGATGGATGGGAACTGACAGTAGCAGGGACAAGTACTCCCACACTTTCTGAAGAAATAAATGATTTCTGGAATTATTTTTGCCTCAGCCAATAGGATCCTACTGAAAAAAAATGGGATGTTTTCTTGTGGAGATCAGTATAGACACAGCAATTGAACAGTACGGTATTTATGGAGAGCGAAAATTCCAGCTTTAGTGGAGACACAAACTCACTTTGCATTTTTCTTGAATGTAGCTGTGCTGGCTCCCCCAGGAAAGGTGACACCCACTCAGATCTCCCTGCGGGACTCCTCTCTGCTGGCACATCTCCCTTTTTTATGCATTATATCCCTAAGCCACCACTTTCCACTTCACCTCTTTGGTTTGGTATGGGCTCCAAATCCACGCTTGCCTCCCTGGACTCCCAGAATGGTTTGGGTTGGAAGGGACCTTAAAGACCATCTATTTCCAACCCTCTGCCATGGGCAGGGACATCTTCCAGTATACCAGGTGTTACAACCTGCCTCAGGAGGTGACAGTAACCCAGGTTCTTGTTAATAGGACTTTCAGGGCAGGTTAGAGTGAAATGACACCACACATCCAAAAACTCTCCTCCTCTCCCTCTGGGGGTGCAAACCTGGCACCAGCAAAGCACAAATGGGCAAATGTTGGAGCCATCAGCCATAAACATTTCAGTCTCACACCAGGCTGCTCAGAGCCCCATCCAGCCTGGCCTTGACCCCTGCTGCAGACACGCCTATCCAGAAACCATAAAGCTGCTGTAGTACATTCCCTGTTAGAAAACAGAGGAAAATAAGTCCACACAGGCATTTCTTCCAGCTACAGCAAGACTGATTCCTGTAACCAAGCTGATTTGGTGTCTTCACTCCAGTCTGAAGGGTAGAAATCAATTTGGCAACTGTTGTCTTACTGTTTCCTATGTTTCAATTTTTTCATGCCTGTTTAACTCTTCATCAAAGCACCATTTATGCCTAATCTGAATCAGTTCTGAATCTCACTGACTGATATTCGTTCATCCATGTGTTAACTTGCAAACATCTGTGATGGCAAGCAGATGTCTTCTGGCCTTTGGAAATCCCTGGGCATTCAGGGGTTTGTATTTCAGTTGTAACATCCAGAAGTGAAGACATGGGGAGGAAAAGAACATATGGCCTACATCAGCATCAAGCTAAGGGGTCGCCTGTTACAACAGCAGCCCTTGATTAGGGCGAGGCTGAAAATAGAAAAAATACAGTAGAAGAAAGTAGAAACCCCATTTAGGTTGAGTTTGAAATAAGTATTGAATTAAAAATAATTTCTTAGTGAATGGTACAGGCCTATTCCTCCCAGGAAAAGAGGAAAAGTCTCAGGCTTGGGACCCCCACCTTGAGCTATGCCAAAAGAAGAACTCATATGGGAAAAGATGGCAAAAGTCAATAGGCACAGATCTCCTTGAAGAAATCAGCTTTTCAGCCTGTAGAGTTACTATTCTGGTGCAATATCTAAAATTTAGGCCAGTTAAAAGCCTTTTTTTAATTGCGTGTACCAGAGGAAGATGATTGTAAAACTCCACCCTTTCGCTGGTGCAACACTGTCAGAAAAACTTTTAAAGAGCAGATCTGGTGTCAGACACATACAGTGACTGGGGGTTGTAAATCACTCTGTAAACCAATTTTCTAACACTTTTTGTTTTAAAGTTGTGTTATATTGATAGAATCATAGAATCATTTAGTTTGGAAAGGAGTGTCTTGTCCACTGCAGTTAGGGGAAGCAAGAGCAGGGCTGCAGGGTCGGATGGATTTGTACGATCATCTCTAGCAGCTGCTGTCTTACTCTTTCAGATATTTCTCTCTTCTCCTGCTAAAGATGGAAATGCAGTAAAAACATGACTCCTCTGGGATGCAGCCTCCCTGGGATGCAGCTGCCAGGCATTTTGTACAGCTTTGCATCCACACAGTGCTGGGCTTCGGAGCCAGAGAAAGCTTTGTCTGCGAGCTGTGCTCGTGTGAGCACTGGGACTTCTCTGTAAATAACTTCAAGGATCCTTCCAGAAGCTACATTCAGGCATGGGGTGAGGAGACACAATTTTTGGCTGCAGGGCTACATCTCAGAGACCCTAAGTGTTCAAAAGCAACAGACCCAACTCCCTGGAGTTACAGTCTCCCCTCCAGAGCTGAAGGAGGCTCTGAGCTCAGTGTGTGTACAGATTTATGCTACAATAATTCTGCTTGAAAAGAAGTTGTATGTTGTGGCATGTGTCCAGTGTTTGGGAACTAAAATGTGAAAACACAGCTCTGGTAAATGGATTCTTTCAACTGAGATTGTTTTGTATCAGATCTCATCTAAGGGTGAGATTTACACATTTGATCTAACGCCAGCTGGAACCAGGAAAAAGATTCCCCTTGGAGTTCATAAAACACAGGACTGACCAAAGTAACCTCATCACTGTGCTTACTGCTTTGGAAAACCACTGGATATCTTCATGAAAAAAAAATAATAACAGCAAAGTTATTATTTTAAATGAAATGCATATTTTAGCGCAAAGTGGTTTAGTAAACACCAGATCTGACGTTACCCATCACAGGAGAAACAAGCAATCCTCCCCTTTGGTGTTTTCTTTGTGACTTTTGTTCCTTGCTTAACTAGATGAAGTCATTAAGAAGGGATTAAACCTAAAATTGAAATTTCAGCAGATCTTCAGGAAGAACTGGCTTAGCTGAGCAGTTCTCTGTGCCTTCCACAGCGCACACCCAATGTTTGCATGTTGGATAATGAACTGGGATGGGACTCAAACTGACCTGATTTCCTGGGTAGGATCCTAAGGATGCTAAGGAAAGTTACACAAGTCTCCTTGCTTTAATTCCTCCCTCCATTTAATATCCAATAGGATCATTATGGGCTTCCTGTACAGCTGTGTGCATGCTTCTCATCAGAGACCAACTAGGTGAGCAAAACCCAACAGTTCTAAGACAGTTGATGGGGTTTATTTAGCAATCCCTGGGAAGAAACACTGTAGGTGTAGCACAGGGGCAGATTTGACTGAGGTTTTTAGGCTGAAGTCAATCTTATTCCCGAACCCTGAGAAGGTTTGTTTGTTGCAATAACTTGTTGCACCGTTTCTAATCCAAACTCTATTAACACCCCTTTTCTTCCATATCCAGGTGTTTTTTTCTCATGGAAATTCATCCAAGTGAAATTTAGCCAAGGTTGAACCTTCTCCTGGAAGCTTTTTTGTACCTGTAAGGATCTGTCACACTCCTGACCTGTAGTTCTGCAGCTGAGATTGCACAGTAAATGTGAAATGGAGTCCTTGAGCAGGTTATTAGCTTAAGGTTAGGTAGCATGTGCTGTTTTGGAAACACCTCAGGAGAGGTAACTGAGGTCCCTTTCAGGATGACTCTTTGCAGCCTGAATGGAAATAATATCTCTGCTGCAGCTGTAAAAAATGCATTAAAGGGAATAGAAGCAATGTCTCAGCTATAACATTTATAAAACATCAAGGATGGCTTGTGAAGGAACCTGTGGTTTTCAAGTGCTAATGGAGAAAGGCTCGGGAGCAGGGAATATTCGCCAGGTCTTGGCAAATTAGCATTTTATTTCGAGGCTCTCAGTGAGCAGTAGAACTCAGGGGAAAATAATCAAGGTCCTCTCTGGTTCGTGCTACATGAATGTTGTGAATATTTAACGTTTCTCCAGTAGGGTAGGTCTCCATTTCCTAACTGATCTTTTTGCATAAATAGTTACCCAGGCTGTCAGATTCCGACATCCAGCTAAAGACCTGAAAGGATTCATCCAAACCCACAACTGTGCAGAGAAAAAAGCTTCCATTTTCCCGAGGCAATCTCAGGTCTGCCAGAGAGACAGAAGAGCTGTAAGGAACAAAACCGTATTTGATCAGATTTTTTTCTCTTTATCCTTTTTTTTTTTTTTTTTTATCCTGAGGAGGAGTCTGATCCCCCTGAACTGGAAGGGTGTTGAGAGGAGTAAGATCTCCAAAAGCACAGGATTAGGACACTTCCTGTCTGTGCAAGAAACAACAATGTATCACGAGGTCAGGCTGGAGACACAGGCTGCCAGAAGGAAGCAGGGCAGCCGAGAAAATGCAGTTCATGCAGAATTTAGGAGATCAACTCATCAATTCTCCCACCTCAGGTGGGAATTACCCAGCTATGTCTGAGAGAAGACTGTTGGCTGGACTCAACTAATGGTTGGACTTAATGATCTTGGAAGTATTTTCCAGCCTAAACGATTCTCTCATTCTAAAAAGATGGATGTTCTTCAAATCCTCCAGTGGCAGAATTTCTCCCTCTGCCCACAACAACTTATTGCATCTCTTAACCAGCCTTAGTCCTGGAACAGGTGTCCTGATGCCAACCTAAATCCATGCTGTCGCAGTTCAGATCCGGGGAATTTTGCCCAGGTCTCAATGGCCAGAAATTCAAACATATCTTAAGCTTGAAGGAACTTGTATCTGGCCATTCTCACATGAGAAGAACACAAGTTTAATTTTCAAGAAAGAAATTGATTGCAAAAGCAAACGTTGAGCCTTTCTAGCAGCTCTATCCTTGTCCAAATAGTCACAAACCTAAGGATTATCTTAGAACCATAGAATGGTTTGGTTTAGAAGTGACCTTGAAGAACATCTAGTTCAGCCCCGTGCCAAGGCTCACCTCTGTGGGAATGAGGGTGATATATGACCTCAAGAGAGTCAAACTTGAAGCAGGGACATCATCCCACTGGGATGGTGGTACCTGTGAGGGTTTCCTCTGTGCTGTTGTAGGACCTCCCACTTTGTCCTCCAGCCATGGGTGAAGGGATGGCTGTGCAGAGGAGCAGGCTGTGCTCAGGGGCTGATTTGCAGAGCTGAGGTGTTCTGAATGAGGGGAGGGGGAAAGGGAAGCTGAAACCTTCCTCCTTCTAGCTTTCACAGTTGGGCACAGACCTGAAAGCCACTGTCCCCTGCCCCTCTGGCTTACACAGCCAGGGTGAGCAGGGCAGGTGATATTGGAGAGCCTCAGCTCCAAGCCGAGCACAGCCAGCCAACAATGCCACAGGCCCTGTAAAATGGGAAATAATTATTCCCATTCATCCAGAGTGAGACATTGAACATCTCATAATAACACAGCTAAAGCACTTATTGAAAATAGAAAATAATTACCTTGACAATTACTCCTTGGAGTATCCTGCAATACAAAGTCCTGGCTGATACAAAAATTGGTGTTGGCCTCTTGCCTATGAATATAACCTGGAACTGATTGTTAAATGTGCCAGGCCTTGTAAAATGGGTAATTCAGCAAGAATAAGGTCTAGCTACTATTTAATCAGCAGGGATCATTGCTGCTGGCAGCATGAATAAAGTCTATTCCAAGTATCAGCTAAAGGAAGTTTTCTCAAGAGATCTTGTTTTCAGAAGTAATTTCTTCATCACATGATAAATAAAACCAGATGAATAATTTACATGAGCATCATCCTGGAAAGGGCAGCTTCGTGTGTCCCCCTCCAATTTACCACAACAACCATCTGCAGATCTGCCACTGCCTTTCCCTCATCCCCACCATCAAGCTGGGGACCCTGGGGGTACAAAACACCTGAGTGTTTTGGGAGCAAGGGAGTTGAAGAAAACAATGCTGTGTTGCTATAAAAAAAATGGATGTTCATGTTTTTGTGACTGTTTTCTGACCTGAGGCCATCACTGAACTGCCTGGAGCTGGAGCAGACTTCATTCATCTGATCAGGATGGGTCAGAGGAAGATGTCCTGAAAGAGGTTATTCCTCTCCACTGGCTATGAAAGGAGGCAAGAGATCTCCCAAAAGGGGACATCTGAAGCCAGGTAAGGTGGATCCCACCCAAGAGTAACTTGTGCAGAGCAGGGGTTGGATTTTTCATCCTGTGACTGTACCAGGACCGCACTAAGGGCATCCGAGGCCATGGCAACACTACAAAAAGGAGTAGACCTAAAAAAACCGTATCTGGCTTGGGATCCCAAGCCAGCAGCTTTTCACAGCTAAGTGCCCTTGAAGTGAGGAAGCCTTGAGAAGCCCTGTCCTCCTCCCAGGTCTGTTTTGAACTCAGAGCCCAGCCACAGCACAGGCAGCTGAGTGTGAGCAGGTACCTGTGTTGTGTGTCAGATATGGGCTGGACAATTTTCCCAGTGCTGCAAGCCACTTATTTTTTTTTTGGAAACAAAAAAACTGACTTGTCTTTTGGAGGCAGAACAATTCCAATAACTTCAATAACTTTTTATTACTGTACTAGAATAGTTTTGCCACAAAGCCTATTCCTTCAATGACACCTATTATTCCTGCAGGTTTTTCTGGAGGAGAAAATATCCCATTTCCTTTCTGTTTCTTATTTTCTAAAATGCTTGCCATTCTTTTTTGCTTTCTCCAGACTCCAGCATGTGTACACCTTTGTGTGATAGGAAAACTGGGCTGAACCCAGCAACTGCCCAATTATTCTATAAAACTCTCCAGATCACCTCCCAAAACAGGATGTGCTTCAT
Organism: Eulacestoma nigropectus; assembly: GCA_013397775.1. NCBI lineage: Eukaryota > Metazoa > Chordata > Aves > Passeriformes > Eulacestoma > Eulacestoma nigropectus. Next base: position 531,617 of record VZTE01004411.1, read on the forward strand.
TGCAACACCTTTTTTGTTATCAGCTCACATTTTGTCTGCACATTACATCTCCTGAAACTCTTTCCAGCCACTTTCTGCCTCACTCCTTCCCTACCACTCATTGTATTTCCTTCTGTTGACTCTGGAACCATCCCTTCAGTTTAACAAAATAATTCCTCATTTTCACCCTAACCTCACAAAGGGTTGCAGACTCTTCTAATTTGATATCCTTGACCCTCTGCTAAGGGTTTAATTTACCTCACCCAACTTCAGATGCCCACCTGGAGCCACCACACTGCTCCTGAAGCAGTAGCAAACAGCTTTTAGAGCAGCTGGGAGGGTTTGTATGGAAGTGGGGCTCCTGCAGAGCTCATGGGAGCTGTGTATTCTCTTGGTTGCTACTGGGGCAGCAACACAAACCTTCCCCAGTCGTCCTCTCAGAGTAGGAATTAAAATGCCCTTATCACTTGAAATTGCTTTGGCGTTTCTGATTTCGTGATTAAGCGCATGGCCTAATATTTTAATTCATTTTTCTTAGGTTTTTTTTTTCTTTAATGATTCCTTTATTAAATTCTACTTATTCAAGAAGTGTTTACTTGTTTTCCTTTCTCTTTTGCTGGGTGTTTTTCAAATGATAGAAATATATGCTTGGGTTGGATAGGACCTTGAAGATTATCTAGATCCAAACCCCTGCCATGGGCAGGGACACCTTCCACTAGACCAGGTTGCTCCAAGCTCTGTCCAACCTGGCCTTGAAAACTTCCAGGGATGAGGCAGCAACAGCTTCTCTGGGAAACTTGTGCCAGGGCCTCACCACCCTCACAGGGAAGAATTTCTTCCCAGTATCCCATCTAGCCCTGCCCTCTGGCAGCGTGAAGTCGTTCCCCGGTACCCTATCACTCCATGCCCTTGTCCAAAGTCCCTCTCCAGCTCTCTTGGAGCCCCTTTAGATACTGAAAAGGGCTCTAAAGTCTCCTCAGAGAAAGAAAAACCTCGAGGGGAAAAAAAGCAGGGAGCCGGGGTGAGGCATCTTAATTGCCAAAATAATAGAGCAGAATTTAATAGCCAAAGCCCCTGGACTCCACCTGGGATGCAGAAAAAAACTTAAGGACTTTTTTTGCATGGGTTCAGAAAATACAAATATTTTGAAGTGCAAATGGTGCTTTTGATAAAGCAAAGCTGTGTTTTCTCAGAGGAGTGTGGAGCATCAACAGCCACTGAAGGATATCTCCCTCTTCCTGCAAGGAGGAGTAAATCAGCAGGTTCTGTTTATTGCCCTCTTGTAGCCTGAGTGTTTTCACACATGGGAGGCACTTTTCCCTCTTGTAAAACTATCAGCACCTGGAAATAGGGCCTCAGACAACTTTGTCCTGCTGATAAAGCAGCTGGGAGAAATCACCATTAATTGGGCTTGAAGAAAGGGGAGGAGGCAGCACTGGCTCCGAGGGAGCTTTTGAAAAATTGTTCTCTTGGGCAAGACCCTGATACATCACAGATACTTTGCAGGTTATTAATAGAAACTAAAATTTTGTGTAAGAAATACCCATCTTGTTTAAATGTCTTTTTTTTTTACCCCCTTTGTTTTCACCAACTGTTGTGCTGTACCTGGGCAAGTAGAGTCCAAGGCACCTCCCAGGGGAAAAATTACCATCCAGCAATTCTTGAAAATGCCTTTTTAGCAGCAAAAATCTAGGAAATCTGAGAAAATGCAAAAAAAAGTTAGAACCTGAGGAAATCTGTGTTAAAATGTGTACTTGCTTAATAGATGTTTCCACATACAGTGTGTTCAACTGGCTTATATAAAAGTATCAACTTTAATATTTGATTTAGAATTTAATATAAAGGCAACTGACTGTGAAACACAATCAGATTTACCTGCTCAGGGGAAGGAACCTTTTTATGAAACTAACAATTGCACACACAAAATCAGCTGAAAATGAGTTAGTGAGATGAAACTTCCACCTTCCTGGCTGAACTCGTGATTAAACCCTGATTAAAGTCAGTGAGCTAAGTGAACATCTATCAACCCAAAATTCAATTTACCCTTGGAAAAGAAAGAGGAGAGACTATTTTCGTTATTTCACTGATGTGCTGGCTGAGTTGAGGAGGGATAATACTCCAGCCTAAACTGCCTGGCACTAATGACCTGTCCAGAACAGGGGATTCCCAAGCCCAGGAATAACACAATTCCCTCCTGTGTTGCAAACTGGACCTATTTGGGCAGCAGGCCAGTTCCCATGATCTTCTTGTCTCATAACATTTACTGCTGTTTTTAAGGCCGGTGCTCAGAGTCATATGACAGGATAAGATTTGCAGCCTCTCTGGTTTTGTAACTAAACACAAGCTCCTACCCTGCAAAATCAGGGAGGGAAACTTCAGTGTGTGACCCCAGTGCTCCCTAAAGTTGGCCTCAAGTGTATCGAAAAGAGAGAGAAAATGAAACCTGCCCTGTGGAGAGGAGGCTGTAGAGGGGGGGTGGCAGCAGTGTTACACAGAGGAGCAAAAAAAGGAGATTTGAGGCTGCATTTTGAGAACCCGACCCCATCAGCAGACCCAAAACCCCACCAGGACTCCCCCCAGCCCAGCACTCTAAACCCTGCTGGGATCCTCTCCAGCCTGGTACCCCAAACCCCACCAGGACCCTGCACCCCAAAGCCCACTGCGACCTCCCAAACCCAGCACTCCCATCCCTGCTGGAACTCCTCAACCTGGCACCCTAATCTTGACCAGGACCCCTACCAACCCTCCCCAGGCAAGCATCCCAAACTTTGCCAAGACCTCTCCAGCCAGGGCAGCCCAAACCCTGCTAGGACATGCACATCCTGGCACCTCAAACACTTCTGGGATTCCCTTGGTCCAGCATCTCAAACCCCCACAGGACCCCTATCCACCCTCCCTAGCCCAGCATCCTTATCCCACCAGGACTCCCCCAAGCCAGCACTCCAAACCTCAGCAAGATTTCCCCAACCCAGCACCCCAGTCCTCTCCAGGACCCCCCATCTTCACCTCCATAATCATCCCCGCCTCTGTCTCTGTCCTCATCCACATCCATAACTCCTGTCCCCATCACTCTCTGCCTGCATCTCCATCCTGATCCCCCTCTTCATCTCCTTCCCCATCCTCATCTCCATTCCATCTCCAACCTCATCTACATCCACATCCTCATCCCCATCCCTGTTTCCACCTTTATCTCTGTCCCTATTGCACCCCCACCTCCAACCCCTTCCACATCTCCACCTCTGTCCCCATCCTTGTCTCCTTCCCTATCACCATACTCACTCCCATCTCCATCTCCATCTTCATTCCCATGCCTGTCGCTGTGACAATGTCTGTCCCCACTGCATCCCCATATCCAACCCCTTCCACATCCCCATCTCCATCTTTGTCTTTGTCCCCATCTTTGTCCCTGTCTCTATCCTCATTCCCATCCCCATCTCCATCTTAATCCCCATGCCTGTCTCTATCTCTTGTCCCCTTTGTATCCTCGTCTCCAACCTCTTCCACATCCCCATCTCCATCCCCACCCTTGTCTCCTTCCCCATCCCTGTCCCGATCCCCATCCCCATCCCCATCCCCAACTCAACTCCATCTCCATCTTCATCCCCATCTCCATCTCTGTCCCCACCCTTGTCTCCTTCCCCATCCCTGTCCCGATCCCCATCCCCAACTCAACTCCATCTCCATCTCCATCTTCATCCCCATGCCTCTGTCTGTCTCTACCTCTGCCCCCTTTGTGTCCTCATCTCCAACCTCTTCCATATCCCTACCTCCGTCTCTGTCCCCATCCACGTCCCCTTCCCTGTGCCCAAGCCATTCCCCCTCCATCCCCTCTGCCGTCCCTCCCCTCCCGCCCCGCCCCGGGTGCCGCTGCCGGCGGGGCGGGCCGGGGGGCGGGGGCGGCTCGGCACCGCCCTTGTGCGCGGCGGGGNGGGTCGGGGCCGTCCCAGTCCCATTCCCGTTCCCATTCCCATTCCCGTTCCCATTCCCATTCCCGTTCACATTCCCGGCCCCGCTCCCTGCCGCGTTATCCCGCACCGCTCCGCACCGTCCCACCCCATCGCATCCCGCAGCTCCATGGCCGCCCCCCGCCCGGCGCACGGCTGCGGCAGCGGAGCGCTGCTGGGGCGCTTCGGGGTGCTGCTGCAGGCGCTGCTGGCTCTCTGCGCCTTCAGCACCCTCATGCGTGAGTACCGGGGGGCTCGGGGCACCCCCTGCCCGCGGGGGGACCGGCGGCACCTCGGCGCCGCTCGGGGGTGGGTGCCCGTTCACTTAAAAACACCGAGTTTTGCGCCGACTCCCGGCTGGATTTGGGAGGAAGGGACGCGCCGTGGATGTTCCCGAGCCCGCGGTTGCAGCGCCAGATGCTCCTTCTTAAAAACTCCCGTCCCCAGCCCTAATCTGATGGTAATGAAGCTCCGCGGAACGCGCCGCTGTAATCTGTTAGAATTGGCTGCGCTTGTGTGAGCCATTGCTCAGTCGCTTAGAAAATTTTAATGAAGGGTAAGAAACTCTTGGTGTAACCCCGCGAGTTGCCGGGGAGGAGCCGTCAAAAACGGGGCGGGTGTCCGGCGCGGCGCTGCGTGGTGAGCGTGCTTTAATTGCGCTCTGATGCAGTTTTGTTTTAATTTTCGCTTCAGCTGCGCAGAGTTTTAGGGCTTGAGGAGCGGGGGAAGGAGGTTACAGAGAAAACGTGTTTTGCTGGTTACTGGGAAGGGGTGGTAGTGGGAGAAATCAGTTGAGGAGTGCGAAAAATCACCGCGGGGTGTGATTTCCAGGTCCAGAGGGAACGGCCTCAAGTTGTACTGGAGAAAATTTAGAGTGGATGTTTGGGAAAGCTGCTTCCCCGGAAGGGGAAGGCATTGGGACAGGCTGCCCCGGGCAGTGGTGGAGTCACCGTCCCTGGAGGGATTTAAAAGACGTGTGGATGTTGCACTTACGGACGTGGTTTAGTGGCAGACTTGGCAGTGCTGGGTTAATGATTGGACTTGATGATATTAGAGGTGTTTTCCAACCTCATTGATTCTGCGATCCTGTGAAAAGGTGGGGAGCACCAAGGCTGAAAGCCGTGAAAATTTACTGTTGTTTTGTGCTGCAGCTGTGTTTTGCTCAGAGCTATGTGTGTGTTGCTGCTCTTCAGGGTTAAGTGGTTTAGCACAAGTTGAATCAACATGCCAGAACTCGATCTGTTTTCCTTGTTTAAAAGCCTGTGGTGACAGTGAACTGAAACTTCCACGTTTTCTGGCTAAGTAGCTGCAGATTTTGAGGTTCTCTTGCTCCCCTCTGCCTTCTGGAAACCACTTTCAAAGGCTCCAGCGCTGCGGTTAAGGCCAGGCTGCCAGCGAAAACTGCAACAAGTTCTTCCAGCGATAACTGATACCTTCTTCCAGCTGGAGCAGCCCAGTTGCAACATGCCACTGCTTGTGTTTCACCAAATATTGGCAGTTACAATAGTGGTAATGTCTTTTTCTGTTCCTTTTCCCCCTAATGATGCGTGCATATGGGTTAATTGTCCTGCAGACTCCATGGGGTGTCCCATAAAATGAAGGACTTTGGTAAATCATGTTGGAATACCTCTGTGGATGAGGCTACATAACCCCCGCTAGAAAATCATCAACCCTGGGCTAACTGCTGGTGCGAGGGCTAATATTTCCATGAACATTAACAGCCTCTTGGTTAATGAAGAAAAACCGAAAGCTGATCCTGCGCGGTTTTGTTGTGACTCAGCTGTGGAGGAACTGCTGCCTGGGACCCCAAGGGCAGATGTGTTTACAGCCCTGGGATCCCAACCACAGCACCTCCTCTGGCTGCAGCCGGGTTGGTGGTCCCTAATCCACCCCAGCTGGTCCTTATCTGTGCCCCAGTCACACACTTCCAGCTGGAGGCTTCCTTGGATCTGCTGGAGGGGCTGTTTGTGTGCTGACTCCTAACCCGTGGTGGGCTCACCCATGGTTTTACGTTGGGCAGCAACTTGCAGCTTTTGGGCTGTTTCTGTGGCCCATGCCGTTGGCAGCCTTCTGGGAAGGAGACGGCTCTGGTGTCTGGGGAGTATGGAAGCCTCTGGAGCTGAGGGAAAAAGCTTCCTGGGAACTTTGATTGCATCTTCATTGCATCCAGCCCAGCAGTAAGTCAGGCAGTCCCAGCTGGGTGACTACATCATCTAGAACTTGGGATGCTGCTGTGTCTGGAGTCAGCCCTTTGATGCTTCTTCCTTCAGTACTGTGGCATTCTTGGTGTGTGTTTCTGTTGGTTTCATTACTGTGATTTCTGCTTTGCTGGTGTCATAAACGAAACAGCCAATTTAATAATTAAAGAGAATTTATTATCAAAATATAAATTTTGAAAAAGCCACAAGCAAAGCAGTGCCGAGCCTGGCGATCGGCACCGGGTGAACTGGATTCGGGCTATGTCCGCTCCGAACCCCTCTAGTTCACAAACGCTGTTCCATGGGGTACCTTTTTATACATCTTTGGGCTCTGTTAATCTTGTCTTTTAGCTTACTGCTGCGTCTGAAAGTTCCTGGAACAAGTAGATTAATATCTTTTCTTTATGATTTTGAATAAGCTTCTTTGGCGATGACTATTATCTTATCGTATATGCATATTGAGTGCATATCGCTGGAGTCTTTGCCAGGCGAAAAATCCTTCGGAATACACTTCTTTGGAGTCAAATATTATCTTATCCTATATGCATATCGAAGGCATATCGCTGGAGTTTTTGCCAGACGAAAAATCCCTTGAAGTACACTCTTTTGGAGACAGCTTCATGTCTTTGGTATTTGTATTTTTCTCTTGGCTTTGGTAAAAATGCTATAGTCTTAATTTTTAGCACGAGTTACTTTGCAACACATATTACACTGGGATGTTGCAGGCCACAGGTTGAAGAGTGGAAAGGAGGTCCATGAGGGTGGTGAGGCCCTGGCACAGGTTGCTCAGAGAAGCTGTGGATGCCCCATCTCTAGAAGTATTCAAGGCCAGGTTGGATGGGGCTTGGAGCAACCTGGGGTAGTGGAATGTGTCCCTGCCCATGGCAGAGGGTTAGAACTGGATGTCCTTTAAGGTCCCTTCTGACCCAACACCATGTTATGAAATTCCTGTCCAAATTCAAGCCAGGGCCTTTTTCATTCCTGCTACTTTAAAGAATCAGCTCAGCTATAGGAACACGTGGATTTGGATAGATAAGATTTCCAAATTGTGCAGATACTGCTCACAGCTCTTGGAAACATCTAGAGGAACTCAGACTAACAATAATGTGGTGTTCTGCAAAGTTTTGCAGGTGTGTGTGTGCATGGGATGTGCTCAGAGTATCCCTCCAGAATGTGGGTCCCAAGCATGGCCATTGCAGGGAGGATACGTTTGTTTTTATCAGAATAATTTGTCGTTGAATTTGTGTTTCTTGGGGCTATGGGAAGAGTCTCTCCTGCCAACCTGGTAGGAAAACCTAAGGGAGGAGGAAATTAATCTTGAATGATTGAGTGGGGCTGTTGCTCCCCATTGCAGTGGAGTTTGTGAAATCGATCCTTTGTGTGGTGAAAACAGGACCCAGAAGTAAATGATGCCCAGCCTTGGCAGGGAGTCAGGACAGCTGCTTAGTGGGGTTTTATTATTCTGACAACTCCCATGAGCAATAGTGATGACAGAGTTCTTTTCAGCCTACAAACACTCTCTTGCTTTTCCAGCAAGGTCTTTAAGGTTGTAGTCAAGCCTAATCCCAGTATGACCAGGGCTTGCTGTGGTGGCAGCTTTGCCCCATTTGGCAGTCAAATGGCAAAGAGGTGTTACCCTTTCCACCTGCCTGGGGTGGCTTTGGAGGCACTTTGGCTGTGAGGGCAGTCCTAGAACTGAGACACAAACACTTGAAAGCAGAGGTGGTGGAGCCCAGCAGCTGTGTGCATGTGGCAATCTGGATTCCTGTGTCTCCTTGGGGAGGTCATGACCCTGAGGAGTGGGGATAATTGTGCAATCCCATCTGAAGCAGTTCGAAATGCTTTGTCTTGAGCATCACTCAGCTGAGTGAAGAAAGCTCATTGCAGTTATCTCAGCTGCAGGGGCTGGGTGTGAGTTTGAGGGCTGAGTCCCTGCAGTTGCTGCTATTCCTTGAAAACTTTTTTTTTTTTTTTTTTTTTTGAGGAAGGGGTTCTACACTAGCAAGAGTTGTCCAGGTTTGCACAGGGGACAGCAAGACTCTTTGAAATGAGGGAAGATCTTTTGTACAAATTATATCCATAGCCTTCTTTGTGAATTAACTGGAGTGCAGGAGAAACAGATTAGGGAGTTGAAGAATTTTCGTCTCCACTGTGAATGGAAAAAGTTTTCCCTGGAGCTGGTATACTCATTTTCTACTCTACCACGAACAGTGTTGAGGACATGCAGGAACATTTGTTTCTCTTCCAGCTTTTTCTTTTCCTGAAACTGTCTTGGCAGCCCTCTGAGCTGCTGAATGAGGTGTAGTAGCACTTGTAATATTGGTATGAAAATAGATTTTGCTCTTGCAGAACACTCATACTGCCAGGCAAGGAGAGCTGGACTGGACTGAGCTCCACAACCCAGTGGGAAATCTGGGTTTTAGCTTTGCTTTTGAAAATGTGTTGATCCTGCCTCATGTGCCGGCAGTGACCCTCTCTCCTTTTGCATGTCACTGCTGGACACTCTTCCAGCACATCTTGCCTTGAGCTTAGCCTTAAGAAGGCAGAGCTGTTTGCAGTAGGGACCGTGGTGCTGACCCCCAGGCAGGATTTGGTGCTGGAGATGCTCTGTTAGCACCTGGGATGGTGTTTTAGACACTGGTCCAAGTAGCTTGTCCTGAGGAAGAGCCACGGAATAGGAATTTACCAGACTTCCTGTAAAAGAAATGGTATCTATGTGGTAGAAAACAGTTGTTAAAGAACATCAGAAGTATCCCCTTGATCTGTGGTCTGTTTTCCTGATGCCTGTGGATTTTCCAGCTGGCCTTTCAATGTTATTTTTCTCCTGAATGGTAAAATGGGAGAGAGCATCCTTGTGTTGAGAAGTGTCTGAACTTTGAGAGTGACTCGTGGAAGCTGTTGTATTCCTCTCCACCAGATAAATCAAACTTAACCCACCTTTTGTGACTTTTTACTAGGCCCTGTAGTGGTAGGAAAAAGGGCAGTGGTTTTAAACTGAAAGAGGATAGATTTAGACTAAATATAAGAAGAAATTTTTTACAATGAGGGTGCTGAAACACTGAAACAGGTTGCCCAGTGAGATGGTGGATGCCTTATTCCTAGAAACATTTAAGGTCAGGTTGGATGGGATTCTGACCAACCTGGTCTAGTGGAAGGTGTCCCTGCCCATGGCAGGGGGTTGGAAGGAGATGACCTTCAAAGGACCCTTCCAACCCAAACCATCCTGTGGTCCTGTCTCAGTGCTAAGTTCAGGGCGGTTGTTGTACATAGTTTGAAGTGAAGTGCTGTTTCTGTGCTTCAGAAATATCCCGAGTGCTTTCTGGTGTGTGTTTTGATTTTACACTGAAAACATGTCATAAAGGTGGGTGGAAATGTGAGTCTGTGTCAGGAAAAATAAAAAATAAATGCTAGAGTATTTGATCTGTCCAAATTTCCATTCTGTTCTGAAATACATCTGCCCAGGACACAAGAGCACTGCAGGTTTACCGTGCCCAAGACAGGCTCTGCTGGCTTTGCTTGCTCTCAAGCAAGTGCATAACTGTGTGAGATTTCAATTGTTCACACACAAGAACATTTAAATTCCAAATTCACCCCTGTAAATGCTTTTCCCTCCAGAGAAAAACAAAGCCGCAGAGGTTAACAGTGTCTCTGGCAGTGTGAAGCTTGGGTCCTGGCTGATTTACATGTAGGTTTGTGGGTTAAGCAAGGAGCTGCACGTGGCAGGACTCGCAGCACGTTTCTCTTCTGCTTCAGTACATCTGAAAACTGGATGGCCTCGAGAACACGTGTTGCACTTTGTGGGCTGGAAGGTCTGTGCAGCACTCAGTGTGCTTCATTAAGCTGCACACAGCTTTGCACAAAGCTTTTGAATTGCAGCTGTTGATTGCTCTGACCTCTCCTTGGCCATCACCCCTCGAGCAGCCAAACCGAGCAGTGGAAAGCAGAGTGGGGATTGGGAGGCTCCTGGTTTCTGAAGGAACAAAGGGGTTGGGGAAGATGAGAAATGAGATGGCAGAGTAAAGTTGCATGAGAAGTTACCTGTGATCCACAGGCAGCAGAGCACCTTGCACCTGGCTGAGTTGGTTCTGCACCATGAGGGGAGCAGTTGATGCTATGGGTGACTTAACACTACGTGAAACTTTACAGGGAAATTAATGTTTTATAATTATAGGGTGGAGCATGCAAAGCTTCAAGGAGTCTGTTAAATTTCCAGCTGTTTTTTTTTAACAGCATTTGTAAGAAAACTGTATGGCAGAGAAACTTAAATGATAGAAGTTGGGTTTGGATAAAATGCTGTCTTTTAATGCTAAAAGGGAGGAGAAAGTAGATGATCATTAAGGTCCCTTCTAACTCAAACCATCTGTGATTCTATGATAACTACTTGTGCATCACTTCATTCTTCAGGCGTTGTTCTCTTAATGATTTTACGGTCTTACTTTATCCTTCCTTGTCTAAACTCCATTTTTCAGAGGACTGGCTTGCAGTGTAGTGGTGCTTTATATGGAGGGAATCACAACTGCCTCCTCCAGGATGCTCTGCATTTGAGCAGGAGCCCAGCCTCAGTCCAGGTGTCCTGCAAATAATACGTTCTGTTCTCAGTGTGCAAAGCACGACTGATGCTTGTTGTCTCACAGCTTTGGTTGGTGACCACCTGGCACTTGGCTATGACAGCTGTAAAAATCTGTGTAGAAATAAGACACAGGGGGTTGAGCTTAATACTGAGAACCATGCCAGGGTAGGCTGTGGCCTTCATTGAGGCAGTTGGAGTCTCCAGAAGGATGAGTGTTCCAGCTGAGGCTCCTGAACAACCTGGTCTGGTGAAAGGTGTCCCTGACGATGGCAGGGGGTTGGAACGAGATGTTTTTAAAGTCCATTCCAATGAAACCATTCTGTGATTCCATGAACAGAATCTCAATTTCTACTCCTTCCTCTGCCAGTTTTCCTACTTGTGCTTGCATTCTTGTAACTGGTGCAAGGCTATTTGGGAGGGAATGACTAAATACAGCTAGTGCAGACCAGAGGATGGAAGTCAGTAGCAGTCTGTCATCAAACCACTGACAGGTGTTTTGAGGAGGAGAACCAGGACTTCTGCTGCTCCCTGGACCGATGTGGGATGTAAGTTTCACACTCTTCTGGCCAGCAGTGTGTTGGCTGCTCTCTGCAAACAGTGGCTGCTGCTTCCTCCCATTGTGTCTGGGGTCGAGCTGTCTGAGTGGCTGCATGCTTAGGCTAAGAATAGTGCAGACCCCAGCGTTTTGGCTCTGTATCCTGCATGTTGGCTTCTTTCCTGCCTGGGGCTTGGAAAAGGCCTGGGAAAGGGTGTGTCCTACAAAATAGGTTGAAATGTGTTATTGGAGACTGTACTGCCAAAAATAACACAGAGGTTGGGCAGGGGAAGAGCTTCTGTTTCCTCCCTGGGACAGTAGCTCCGAGTCTTTGGCACAGGCCAGAAATAAAGTCCTGACCCTATTGCTAGTGGGATGTGGCCCTGCAAGATGGGGTTTATGGCAGTCAATTTAGTCCCCTCTTAAAAGTAGGTGACAGTATCACCAGTGTGGGGCATTTCAGCCTCTTTATTTTTGGTGGACCTTTCACAATTTAAGTGTATTGCTGCATCTAGTAGTGCTTCTGATAAAAGGTTCATCTTCAGTATCCATCCCCTGGGCCTGTGGCTGAGCTCGGTGGGGTCAGGCTTGCATCCCTGTAAATCAAATTGCAAAAGCTTTGTCTGTGGAGTCAACACCTCCCTCCCAAACCTCAACTTCAGAATCCTGTGGTTGATTGCAGTACGATTTGTCAGGGAGGTGGTCTGGCTCTCAGCCAAGCATGTCTAACCATCTCCTAGGGAAATAACTTTCCCCCTATGGTTTTGTAGAAACCTGACTGTGGCCTGTTTTGCTGATCAGCAGCTGGTTGATGCTGCAGCTAATTCTGCTTAAATTAAGGGATTTATGCCTGTTCTGATGAACAAATCTACAGCAGATCTGCCTGAATGCAGTGGGGGATGCAGGGAAGATGCTCCAGCATGGATGAGGAACAGCACGAGGGAATAGGGCTGTTGTTGCTGTCCTTGTCTTAATCAATTATTATAATCAGAGAATTTGTTTAAAAGCAGAAGTAGACTGTGGGACATTGACTGTGGCAAGCTCTGGTAACTCCACAGCATTTATCTCTGTCTAGGGCAGGCAAAACTGTCTGTCCCCTTTCTACTGCATCAACAGAACACTGTAATGAATATTAGCCTCTATGTTACCCTGGAAAAAGAGTGAGGACAGCTGTCATTGTGCTTTTATCTTCTAGCTTTCTGACTGTTCCCAGATCTATATTGAAAGACTCCTCCAAATCTTTCTTCTTTTAACATTTCACAGGTTCTCATTCAGATGTCAGCTTCCACCCAGCCTGGTGGCTCTTAGGGGATTTCAAGCATGTATGATCTTTATTGTCCTTGACTGAAGAGGAAGGGCTGGGAAGTATTTTGTTTCCTTCCCTACCCTTTCTCTGTCGTGGGCAGGGAGTCTCTCAAATTGTCACTCATCTTCCTTCCCTTTTGGTTCAACTTCACAGCTTTTTGTCTGCAGCAGCTGGAGCCAAGTAGGAGCAGAGTGGGAACTTGTGAGGGCACACCTTGAAGAAGGCAGACTGTCATCCCAGTGGTGCTGTGCTCACGTTTGATGGGATAGACCTGGGTTCCCTTCTCCTGACTCTTAGAAAATCTCAGAATCTCAGAATGGTTGGGAGCTTAGAGATCATCCAGTTCCACCCCCTGAGTGGAAACATTCTGAGAAGAGCAAAGGAGATTTTATCCCTTCTCCAACCTCATCCAGCTGAGCCTGTGCCTCTGCCTGCCATGGCTTGGCTCTCTGTGGGGCCTGGAAGAGGAGAGGGAAGCTTTGCAGTTGCTGCTCAGTCTCCAGAGCCCTGCTGTGCTCACTAAGGACAGAAGTGCTGCTTCATAGAGGGCTCCATCATCTCCTGGAGTCTTCAAAGATCTGGTGCTACTCCTGTGTGGATTTAACATCCCCCCTAACCCCGGGTCACAGCTACCAAACAACTCTGCTCCCTGTTTAAGCTCTGGTAATCTTGGCTGGATTTCTGGTTTAATTTGGAGACAGCCTGCTGCAGCTCTGCTCAGTAAATGCCCTATTAAGCAGTTAATTATTTCTCTATAATACTAGCTTTTATCTTTAATACAACAGTTTTACTGTCTCTGATAATTACACAGTCTCAGATAACTCTCTTAAATCTAATGAGGCATGACAGGCTGTGTTCAACAAGGCACCACACCATTAACTTCTTACCTCTTACTTGTCATCTTATCACACTGAATTACTGTATTTCTAGCCCGAGTGGCTGTGGATACATAACACGTCACTTCTCATTAAGAAAATAATGAAAATCACCCCTGGTGCTCCTGTGGTCGAGCTAGTGGTCAGCTGGCTGGCCTGGTGGCCTGAAGACCCCTCCAACAGCTTCTCTGCAGCATTGTGCTCTTTGCTCCCATGAGCTGAGCGTTGGTTTAAACACTTCTGGCCACTTGATTGGTCCATGGGTCTGACACTTGTGGGTAGGGGAAATGCAAATGGGCCTTTGAAGGACATCAGTGATGATAGATCTTGTCTGTGCTGATGGAAGTCATTGCTGCAGGGATGTCTTGTGGTGGGATTCAGCTGGATGAAGGAAAATAGCTTTTTTTTTCTGGACAGGGATAGCACAAACTGCTGGTGTAACTTGACTGATGCTGTGTTACTCATTACTGGCAATAATGGATCAAATCATTGCAGTGGTGGGTTTTGGTGGATTTGAGACTGACACAAAAACTCTACATGTGCCTGACTGAAGTCCTGGGATTAGGAAGATCACAGGATTAGAGAATGGTTTGGATTAGAAGGGACCTTAAAGACCATCTCGTTCTACCCCCTGCCATGGGCAGGGACACCTTCCACTATTCCAGGTTGCTCCAAGCCCTGTCCAACCTGGCCTTGAACACTTGCAGGGATGGGGCAGCCACAACTTCTCTGGACAGCCTGTGCCAGGGCCTCACTATCCTCACAGGGAAGAATTTCTCGCCAATATCCAGTCTAAATATCTCTTCTTTTAGTTGAAAACAGTTTCTCATTGTCCTATCACTGTTATCTTTTCATCTATTACCCTATCACCTTGCCAGTAAAAGCAGTACAAAGCTGCACTTTTGAAATGTCAAGGCTCCTGTCAGGGAAGTCCCTGCATCCTTCCATGTTGCATAAGGAAGGCATTTCCCAAGGGAATGAGCCCAGACTGTCCCTTGGGGGGAGCCTGAGTGCTCAAATCCAGCTGGAGAGAACAGAGTTCAGAGAACAGTTACCTGACCTTGTATGTTTTCAAAGAAGGAAGAGTTCCTTTGCTGTCACTACTGTAATTTCAAGTTCCCTGGAAGGATTATTAAGGCTGGTAGGTAGTGATGACCCCTCCCTGGCTTTCCCTAGGTCACTTCCCATGGCACGGGCATGCTGTTGCTGAGGGATGCCGGAAGCGCACGCCTCTCTCCAAACACCTCTGCTGTCCATCCCGCTGACCCGTGGGTGCAGACATTGCCTCTGGTTGGTTTGCATCCAGGCCAGAGATTAGAATCATGGAATCAATAAGGCTGGAAAAGCCCTCCAAGATGATCAAATCCAACCATTAACCCAGCACTGCCAAGCCCACCCCTAACCTGTGTCCCTAAGCACCATGTACATGTCATTTGGACACTTCCAAGGACAGTGATTCCACCACTACCCTGGGGAGGTCCTTTGGCTTTGCTCGACTTTAAACTTGCAGATGCTGAGGGTCCTGCTGGATTTTTTGACTGCTTTTGCAGCGAAGATGGGTGCAGGCTGCATACGTGGAGTGGTTCATCTGGGTCATGTAACCTCTCTAATTCTTTTTGCAGTAAAGCGATTTAAGGAACCAAAGGCAGAGAGGCGTCCCTGGAGGATATGGTGAGATTTTTCATTTGAAACTTGAAAAGACTGTTTATAATGTTATTTTCTCTTATACTAACCATCTTCTAGGCCCCCTGTGTATTCTGTATGACATTTAGTTGTTAAATGAAGTGTGCTGCTGCCTCCCAAGGAAACATCCATAAAGTAGCTCGTGCTTCCTAGAAACGAAATTCCCTCTATAGCTCCTCCAGAAAAATCTTGGTTTTTCCTCCAGGTTTTATGATACCTCCAAGCAAGCAATAGGTGCCCTCTTCATCCATTTTGCCAATGTTTTTCTGTCTGATCTCACAGAGGAGGACCCTTGCTCTCTGTAAGTACACAAGGCACTTGAAATCATGTCAAAGGGAGAATTGTGTTGGGAAAGGTCATAAACAGTGTAAACGGATCCATTTGAAGCACTGCCTGGGGATAAACCCTGCTGAGCTTGTTTTTGTGGTCTCTGTTGTCTTCTTTGCTGGTCCTGTTTGGGGGATTTCTAAACCAAACTTCAGATGTAGTGTAGAAGTGCCACTTTTACTTCAGCCACTTTGCAGATAAAAATTTAGTTTCAGAGTTAACCTCATCTCATTTTGAGAAACTCCTCTAGGCTCCAAAATGCTTCTTAAAACCTTCTGGCCCGTCCCCTTTTTTTATATTAAAGTGCTGCACCTTGATATGTTTCTTTAAGCAGACACAAGTTTGGCTGGGGCTGCACATAACCTCTCAAATGATGTATTATTTTTTTAAACAGACAGTGTTTTAAAATAAACCCTTTCATGCTGATGCTGTGCCCTTTGGGTGTGTTGTTTATTTTTGATGTGTGTTTTATGTTTCCCTGCACTGCCTGACTTGTCATCCTGAACCAGGCAGCTTAAAACCCTCCAGCCCTGTCCTGGGCTTTGAGGCTCATACTCTGTGTTCTGCCCAGTATAAACCACCAGAGCCTCATGTTTGTATGGAATGCTCTGATTTCAGCAGCTGGAAACTGTAAAAAGCCAGTCTGAGCTTTTGGATGTAGAAAAACTTAATGTTATGCTTTCAAAGTGGATATCAAAAGCAGATTATTGTTTTCAATTTCTTGGTTCAGAGGCAGTATGGAGTTCTGGAAAAGGAAATGTTCACTGCTGGTAGCTCTGTGCTTGGCATTTTCTTCACTCTGTAGAAATTTGGCAGAAAATATTGCAATAATGGAAAACTGCATGAAAAACCACATTCGTCTATGTGATTTTTTTTTTTTCTTTTTTTTTTCTTTTTTTGGAGTTCATTAAAATTCCAATCCCTGGATTAGAGCTTGGACCCTGCAATCCCTGGTAAGGTCCCTGCAAGTCTCCTGCCTCTGGCCCTCTGCCCAGTGACACTTAAACATCCAAGGCTGCAGAGCAAATCCATTGAGCCCAAATCTCCTGGCAGGGATCAGTTCAGCTCCTGGATCTGCACTGGAATCTGAACTTGAGGTTTTTGGGGACCTCAGGGTTTCCACTGCTGAGCCAGGGCCCATCACCTCTCCCAAAACCCACCTCTCAGTCTGTGTCTCTGTTTTTGGGAGCCTCTTGCAGCTGCTCAGAAAAATGGACTTTTTGCCTCCTCTGCCCAGTTTGTAGAGCAGCTGTGGTGCCCAAAAAGCTGCCGTTTTCTCATGTGAAATTCTAGAACGATTTGGTTCTGTTTCCTCTGAAACTTGGGATTTCATTCTTTTTAATAAGAAAAAAAGCTGCTGCAAATGGAAAGCCTCCTTTTTGGGGGGGTAACTTCTAAGAAGTATTTATTGCTATATGGATAAATGAGCAGTGCCAGAAAGTTGGTGGAGCCTGTCCCTTCTCTTCTGAATGAGGTTTTAAACTAAGAAATTGTTGGTAAGGCTTAGGAAAATGCAATAAAAGAGAAAGGAAGCGAGTTTGGATTGTTAAGTGGGGTTATTTAAAATCTTGGAGGTTTTCTTATCTATTTCCATATTGAAATTAAAGATTTTGAATAAGACTTAAGAACATAACTGGAACCTGAATTTTCCCTCTGCTCCCAGCTACCTTATTAATTTCATCCTTGATGCCACGCTGGGGATGCTGCTGATCTGGCTGGGTGTGAAAGTTGTCTCCTGGATCGTGCAGCACAAGAAATACACGTACCTGGTCTTCGGGGAGTATGGTAGGTGTCACCTGCTCTGCCCAGGGGGGGCTGGTGTGCTCTCAGCTGGGAATGGGGACAAGAAACTGGCAGGAACTACAGTCTGGAGCTAAAATGTGAGCAGCTGCCTTCTGTTATCCCTTCTCCAAGGAGCTCATGAGGGTGAGTTAAATTCTGGGATGCTGGACTGTAGCAGGGTGGTGATGAAAAGCTGAACATTTCCTTGGATGTATAATACACCCCAGGACATCCATATGATAAATTAAGGTGTGTGGGGTTCTTCTGTGGGTTTTTTCCCTACCATCTCCATTCAGAATATGGAGCTGTTCTTGCATTTGCCTTGATCTGTAGTAGGCATCAGCCAGGCACAACAGGGCCCCAAAACTTGAGTTCTCAAGTTTGGCCTCTTTCTTTTTAAATTCCTGCCTTGAGATGGAGAAAACATTTCCAAAAAGCTACTCTCAGCCAGCCCCACTAGAGGGTAGCAGTTCCCTTCCAAAAGAGCAGAGCCAGCTTCCAGGAGAAGCTGTGGGAGAGGGAAAAATTAATGCTTTGCCTATTTCACATTACATCTAATGTACAGATGAATTCAGTCGTACTTCAGAAAATACATCTTACTGTATACATAAAAACAGTCTTGCCTTTAAGACCTTAATCGTTAAGTCTGTTCTGAAGTTAGTCTTGTTTCTTTGTATTTTTAGTGGCTGGTCTGGTATCTGAGCTCGTGAAACTTGGACCCAACTAGGATTAGTTTGGAGGACCCCACTGCCTTGTGAACTTACTCAGGCTCACACTCAGCATGTGAAGATGGGTCATGGCAGAGGTTGAAGGGCATAGTTGGGTTTGTGAGGCAGCAGAAGCGGCTACAGACTGGGAGGGAGATGATGTGATGTGGCAGGGCCAGCTCTGAAACCTGAGAGTGGCTTTAAAGGCTGATCTCAAGCAGTTTGAGCATCACGACAGCAGGCATTTGGTAGGGGGACTACCTTTTGTATTTTCCCTAATGCCTCCTCCTTTATAATAGATCCCTAAAGTCAGTCAGACGAGACAGCAGAAGTATCCAGATATTCTTAGTTCAGGAACTGGAGTTTTTCCCCTTTTGAGCAACAAGGACTGGAAGCCCAGCCACCTCAGGGCACAGCTTCAGCTTCGCATGCCACGTCTGCAGTTGAGCAGAAGCAAGGGAACAGGCCAAGTGTATTGGCAGAGCAGTGATGAACTTCTGTTGAGCTGTAGCTGGCCCCTTGTTAAGGCTGGCTTAGACCACAGAAACAGCTCACTCCTTTAAGAAAACCCTCCTTTCATTAGTAAAAAAACAAGTTTGTGCTGTTGCTTGAATTTGGTTCTTGGACTAGGGGTTAAATATCTCATCCATCAAGTACAGTTTTTGGTGCAGGTCTCTGGCCAGAGTGACCCCAGTGGAAAATTCAGGTAGGAGCCAAGTGACGTGTCCAAGGCAATCCTGTGGCAGGGCTTGGGAAGGAAAACACTCCCGTCCTCATCTCTGGTGTTAAGTAATTTCCAAAACAGTTGGGAAGATGCTTGTAAACTTTGTACAGTTTGATGCAGGCTCCAGGAATGTGATTCATTTTCTGAGCTAATTGCTCTACCAGACTTTTGCTCCTCAGGAGAATTGAGGGAAGCAACTTAAGTCCTGCAGAGGAGAAAACCAGGGGAGCACCAAATCCGTGTTGCAAACAGCACTCAGTGCTGTTTCTCCAACCATCGGAACAGAATGATTGTGGTTTTGTCCAGTAGAGCCAGTACCCATCTTCCTGCATCAACTTGGAGAAAAACAAAAAAAATCTGTTGCAGCTGTGTCCTTCCAGCATCCCTGCTACTGATGCAAACCACTGCAGTTGTCCTTCAGTGTGGGCTGCAGCAGTTCCTTCTGCTCTGTGGTTGCTTCTCCTGCCTCCACAGCCCTGGCTGGGTCCCCCTGTGCAGCTGCAATAGCTGCATTAATGGAGAAGCAAAGTCAAGGGAAGGGAGAGCACTTCAATCTGTGCTGCTATTTTAAGCATCCAGCTGCCCAGAACTGCTTAGAAAAATCCTTCCTTACTTCCATATTTCCTTACTTCCATATTTCTAAAAGCCCAGGAACAGGCATTCTGAGATCAGCCTCTCTTGTGCCTGAGCTCATGGCCAAACACTGCTGCAGCCAGGAATGACCTGTTTTACAGCTAATGGGGGCAATCAAAGGCTCCTGTTTGCTTATGTTCCTCCATCTTTGCCCAGCAGCTCTTGATTACTCTCTGAATTGCCTCTGGGCACACAAACCTGCATTTTGGAAGGTGCTGTCTCTTAGGATGCCTTGGCTTCTAAGATCAAAGATTAGGGAAGTGTGTTCTTGGCTCAGGTGGGCTTTGGGGGAATGAGGGTTGCCTTACACCTACTTGGAGCTAACAAACTCCTACCCCTGGAGGTGTTGAAGGCCAGGTTGGATGTGGGACCCTGAGAAACCTGATGGCACCCTTCCCCATGGCAGGGAGATTGGAACTAGGGAATTTTTTTAAGGTCCTTTCCAACCCAAACCATTCTGTGATGATTCTGTGAAATTCCACAAAGGCACCATTGCTGTAGCAAGTCATGGCTATAGGAGCTGTTCCTGTAGGGAACCAACTCAGGGAGGAGAATAAAGCAGAGTTTAAGCTTCAAAAGATGTGGGAGATGGATACCCAAATTGTTGGAGGTGCTGTTGGGCCTGGACAGACTGAGCAGGGGAGGTGCTGGCTCCAGTCAGGGCATGCACATCAAGCCTGGTTGAGCTTTGTGCCTCATCTCCAAATGGGTCCAGCTTTCTTCTCCCTCCCCATAACAGTGAACAGCTCCCTAGAGGGAACCTCTTGATGGCTGCAGTGTCCTGACATTTTAATTGTGGCTAATAATTCTCCAGGATTACTTTAGAAATACCCCAGTATTTCTTTTAAGTAAGCAAATGCTACAAATTTGCATTAAGAGAGAGATTTCCTGCAATGGGCGAGTAAATTTCTGGAGAGGAGCATTAAGAAATGAGGGGGAGGAAAAGTGTTCTCACTGAAAACTGTCCCTCTGGATGCCCATCTGGATGTTGAGTTGTGTATGGCTGTAGCTGTGGTCACTGGCTATCTAAGCCTGATGCTTTGTGCTCGTTCAGTGTCTGGAAATGGAAAGGCATCTTGCTTGGAGGCCTTCAAAGTCTGTTTAGTGGCCTGTTGAACTCTGCTGGTCAAATTTAGTTCTAAGAGAATACGCTCTGTGCCAGCTGCTGAGTTTAACTGAGGACCTGTGTAGGCTGCTTTTGGCCCCGTGGTGATGTTGTACAAAATTTCCATAACAAATATTCCCACATCCTGGAGCAGTCAAGGGAGCTGGCTGCTAATGCTTGAGGAAATACTGCTGGAAATAGCTCTAACCTGGGGGCTGTCCTGTCCTTGGCCTGCTGGGCCTTTCCACCCCTACAACCAGGGGGGAAAAGTAAGGAGAGGACTGAGGGTCCTGCTCAGGGACTTGAGTGTGTGGTTGGGTCCCTTGCTCTGAGCGTTCTGGAACGGGATGACAGCAGCACTGTGTCTAGGAATAGGAATTCCTATAAACTCCTATTCTGCTGCAATAGGAATATCCCCAGGGACCAAAGATCCAGAGCAGGTGTGACACTGCACAATAGGGGCAGATTCCAACTGGGCACTCATTTTTTTTCCAGTTCAGCAATGTGATAAGTTGTCCAGAGGAGCTGGGAAAGCCCGATCCCTGGAAGTGTTCAAGNGAACTGTTATTCCTATTCCCTATATCTGTGCCTGAGAGCCCCTTAATTTCAAAAATTATAATCATTCGGAGGGAAGGGGGTTGCATTTTCCATTCCAAGGGAGGCTCCTGCCTTCCTTAACAGACACCTGTCTTTCAAACCAAGACACTGGTTTAGTGGGAGGTGTCCCTGCCTATGGGGTCCCTTCCAACCCACACCCTTCTATGATTCAGTCATTTTAATTTAGATGCAGAACATGCAGAGAGGGTCTAGGGTGTCCCCTGGACCCATCTGGCTGCTCTGATGCATCACATTCCCATCTCTAAAGCCTGTTTTTGCCCTCCAAGTGAGCACTTCACACAGTTCAGAGTTTACTGCTATTTCCTACCCTCCTCCATACTTGGCACTGATCATTAGATCCCTTGGTTTTGGAGGTACCATTTGAGTATCTCTTAAGAAGTTTTTACTGACTTTTTCTACTCCCACCTTGTCACCCAGTACAACTTTCAGTGCCTTCAAATACTTGCCTTTCCTCAACCACCTGAACCCTCCACTTTGGCTGTGGTTAAGCTTTTTCCTACCTGCTCCGTGCACACACAGTCCCCAGAAGACTGTAAATAAAGCTGTCTGGCAGTAACATGTGGGCTGTGCTGACAGCTCGGTGCATTAGGCAGCCTGGATTAAAACTAATCCTGTTGTGTGGTAACAGCTCAAATACCTCAAGCACTGCTGCTCTGGCTCCCCAGCAGTTGGGCTCCCACGCACAAGTGGAATATGAGACACGCTTGTGTGAGGTTGCCACGGGCTCCAGTGGTCCTTGGGCTGCTCCAAGGAAGTTTTGCTGGTGGTGGGGAGCACCAGGAATGCTGCTGGAGGAGAGCAGTCAAAATTCGGTGTGTGCATGCTTCGGGGTGAAGGAGGATATTAATTTCTGTGAGGATGGGAGGTGGCTGCAAGAAGGTTTTAGCAGAGGGTGTTCATTAAGCTAAAGGGAGAGGCTTGTGATAGACTCCATGTGTGGAACTGAGATGTCCTGGGTTACCTCCCAGCTAGAACCAGGGACAAGAAACTGGAAGGGTTCAGAGGGAGTGTGATACATATAATCACCTAACAGGTGTGATGTGGAGGCTGCAAAGATCCTTTGGACCAGTTCCCCACTCTCCTACAAGGAAAGAAAAGTTGTGAACAGAGCAAAGAGGAGGACATCTATTTTATTTTAATTTTTTTAGCCTCCAGGTAGCAGATTAGTTTTTGCTGGCTGGCAGTATGGTGTAGCAGAAGGTATTGTGGGCACTCTTTGAGATTTATGTAATAAAAATGCTTCCTCTAAAAAGAATCTTTTCCCATCCACAGAGCCAGGCACCTCTGGACAACACTTGATCCATCAAAGACATCAGGGTGAATCTGAGGGTGCCTCTGACCAGCTTTCTGTAGGAAACCAGCACTTACATGAGCTCAGCTCAAGTCTTCCAGCCTTTTCTTACTGTGGAAGGAGATGGGGCAAATCTGTCTTATGGGCTTGTCTAGGGACCACACGAAAAGCTTCCCTGATGAGATGCCAGAAAATGCTGACTTGAGTGTTCCTGGTATTGGTCAGAGTTAGGTGAATTAGTGGTGTTAGGTGGTGGATTAGTGGATGATGGACACTGGGGTGGATCAGTGGTCCTTGGATGACTCCACACCTGCTGAGGTAAGAAGCAGACAGCTGCATTCCTTGGTGAAGTGGAAATAAGCTGCTGTCTCCGAGTCATCTTTGCAGCCCTTAAGGCCATGCTGCTGTTTCATTTTCACCCTTGTCCTTGAATCATTTTGGTACAGAGCAGCCTCCTGTCCTTGGGAGATGAGGATGCAGTAAAAAATAACAGTAGAAACACCCTCTGATCTCCCTGCTGGGCATGGAAGTTAAGTCCTGAATACCCAGGCAAGTCCATGCCTAGGGTGGGTTAAGAGGCAGGGTGTCTTTCCTAGTGTCTGTGTATCAGCCTGGTGAGCCAAAACCTGCCTGGGGCTGTCCAGTGCACAGAATGCAGAACGAAGAACCACAGCCTGCTGTTGTGATGGTGCATGGTACCAACCTGTCCCCAGAAAGGTGCAGTGGGGCAGGTATTTGGGAGGGATCTCAAACTTGCTGCTGCTTTCTGGGCAAGCGGAGATGACAAAGGGAAGTGCTGTCACAGAGAGCCAGTTCACAAAGGGTGCTGTGGCTGTTAGTCCTGTCCCTCCATGGGGGACAGAGCACAGCTGACAACACAGAGCAAAAGGGAAAGAGTTCAAATGCAGGAAGGACAAAACGGATGTGTTTGTTTTCCTGTTTTGTTTGCGCTCGGAGCTCTGGTGGGTGGTGGTAATGTGGGGGTTTCGGGGAGAATTGGTTTGTTTTGGGGTATGGGGCAAAAAGGTTCACTAGGCCCAACGTATGTGCCCAAGGCAGCCAGGCATCCTGATCTATGGAGAGAAGCTTTTAGGAGGATCAAAGCCTCTCTGACACCAGCCTGTAGCTGCCAGCTGCCTCTAACACTGCTCCCATCTCCTCACAGACCACCCATTAAGCTGTTGCCTGCCAAGGAGCAGAGATTCCACTCTCCAAAATCCTCCGCGGACTCTGCTGGGTGTGCTTCCACATAACCTTCCTGGCTCCCTCTTCCTGCCCTCCCTCCATGCAGTTCCTGCTGGTTTGGTTCTCTCTGCTTGCTTTCCTCATCCCCGCAGCCTCAGCCTCCCAGTTCTTGTCTCTCCCCTCCTTTGCTTCCTTCTCAGTCATGGCTTGAGCAATTCAGAATTAGGGGCACAAGGTGATCCTACCTTGGACACTACCAGGATGCCCCTACTTTTTAGCTGTAGCTTTGCAACGAGGCAGATGTTCTGGTATGTTGCTAACAAATGACAGAACAAGGACAAATGTACCTGTAAACCTGTTTTGCACTTCCTGCGAAGCTGATCCCCACAGAGCTGGGACTCGGTTGGACACCAGCTCTTGCTAAATGCCAGTGCGTGCTGCTGGTTTTTGTGGCCAGAGGTTTTTACTGATGTGGATAAATGTGCCTTTGCAGACTGCTGGTGTTGTCTTCCCCTGCCACATCTTGACAGAATTGTGCTGAAAAGTGGGGAAAAGTGGACAAAAGTGAAGCAGAGCTCCCAGCCTGCTGCCACCTGACCATGTCGAGCACTGGCATCTCTCAGTGCCAACTGCACGGGTTCCCTTGCACGGATGGAATTCCAAGTTCCGGACGGATTATGCTGGGAACAAGAGTTGCCAGGGGTTATCTTTATTTTTAAGTGGTAAGAGGAAATGCAGCTTTCCTGAGCCAGATACAGTGCCTCAGTTTTGCAGATCTGAGATATTCTGGTGAGCCAGGGGAGGTGATAACCAGCTCGCAGGGCGCTCGCAGAGGGCTGAAGCAAGCACATGTAATAGATACAGAACCATTACTGTTGTTAATACAAATATGCTTTTCCTTATTACTTGGTGAGTACCCCATTGGAAACATTCATATTTAATTAGCATTGATTCTTTTTGAGTGAATTGCTTTAAAACCTGGGGCGATGGAGCCCCTGTGTCTTGCTCAGACGGTATCACGTAACCAGCCCTTCACTTCATCAGCACAGTAAAATAATTCTGTTCAGGCCTGAGAAGTTACGCTGCTTGTAGTGAAAATGGTGACTTGAAATTTTCAAACTGTTTCTGGCAACTATGTGGGGGTAAGGCTTGGCAGGGAGCAAATTGCAGGTGATATCTTTAAAGATTTATTTGCGTTTATTTTGTAGAGGAGTGTGCAGGTTACTGATTGGTCCTTTTAGAGAGGAGGGTCAGTATCAAGCATGAAGCAACTTTTCTGCAAGCCTGTCTCCTCCTTTCCTCTGTCCCAGATATAATATTCCTTTTTTCCAGGTGACCCTCCACAAGCTGCTGCCTGGATTGGCCAGTGTATCCTCTATTTGCTGATAATGGTTTTTGAGAAGACTGTGATAAGCCTTGTCCTGCTTATCCCTGGTTGGACAAAGGTAAGCAGTGTTCTTCTAGCTGTAGCTGTTGTAGTTTGGTTTTTGTCAGCTTTGCCTGATTCATGGTTCTCATTATTGAAGGCCTTTAATCTTCACACTTGTTGACATCACTCTGTAATCATTAGCTATTACTTAAATTTTGGGAAACATGACTTTCATAATGGTTTGGCTTTTGGTGCATTCTCTTGGTAGTCAAAAGCTAATGGGATAAGATGATGCTTTAATTTTCCTTCTTATTCTTGGAAGGCTAAAATGGGCTGGGCTGGCAGCTGAGCTCCTTCAGTTCTGCCAGAGGATTTCTATGTTATTCTGTCAAGTCAGTGCATGTTGGTGTTTTGTGATCCCGTGCCTAAACCAGGGGAACTCTTAGAGATTAATTTGGAAAGAGCTGCCCAAGTAGTGTGTTGTCCTTTCCTGCTCAGCTGTTTCTGCATGGCAGCTGATGCAGTGTTAATTGTGTTGATCAGAAGTTTCTCTTAAAAAAAAAAAAAAAAAGTAATAATAGCCTGTGGAAATTTTAGCCCACATTCCTGGCATCAGATAGGTGTGATGAGTATAAAACCCAATTCTGGGAGTCAATGGTAACTCCAGTTTGGAGTGCAGTTACACATAGTGCCTGGTACAGCAGTCTGGGAGCACTTATCTGTTCAAGGATTGTCCTTCAAACCCAGTAGCCCACAGTGCTCACACTTGGATGTGAACTTGTTCAGCAGCACGAATCCAGATCCAGGGGTGTTGCTGGATTCCTCTCCATGATTACTGTTCGTGGCTGGTGTCCTTGTTCTGCAGATGAGCTCCAGGGAGCCAAGGGAAGTCCCATCAGTTGTTGCCATGGATAGTTACACTGAAAGACTCGCTGTACTTGTTTCTGTACAAAATCACGTGTTTGGCAGCTGGGCTGAGGGAATATCCGTGTAATCTTTTTAAGAGCTGGGTTGAAGCACAGGCTGCAGAGCTCTGGCTGCTCATGTAAGAAGACAACCAATTTTCATCAAAGGTCTTGCAACAGAGCTATTCAAATAATGCTTCTAAATGTTTTCTCCTCTGCAGCTTCAGCAGATCCTCCTGGGTTACATCCCAAACCCCCAGCTGGAGCTCGTCCTGGTGATGTTTGTTGTGCCTTTCATAGTCAATGTAAGTGGTGCCTCTGCAAGTGCTGGGTGGGCTGGTTTGGAAATCATGGTCCACCCTTGTGGGAGTGTGCGCAGGGACTGGCTGGGGGCAGTCTTGAAGTGGCTGGGACAGGGTTGGAGGGGTGTGGAAGTAAATATATCTGTCACAAATCTGTTGCTGCCACGGTCTCTGTTCCCAATTCCCGTCCCTTTCTTTGCGCTGCTGTGGGGCTGACTCTTCACCTCTTGGAATACAGATGAGTCTTGTTAGGTGAGAGCTCATCTCAGCAGCAAGCTATGGGCATGGGGATGCCCAAAAACCTTTCAAGGTCCTATAAGATGGCTTGTGACCTTGGCAATCCAGTCATTTGGCTGGATGTCAGATTGTGTTACAGCAAGATAAAGTGCACAAGGTTAGCCAGAACTGTTGTTCTTCTCAAAACTAGTTCCACAAAACCTCTTGAAAGCTCAGCTCTTTCCTGGTTCCCCTGATTCTGGGTCATCCTTGACCTGCTGCTCAGTTCCTGCTAAGGTGGGAAGTGGGAACAAGGTGTTAACACTCAGATGCTCCCTGGACAAGCAGGGAGTCGAACTCACTTTCAGCTCATCCCATGCACATTTCAATGGATGCAGCACTGGCAAAGTTGGATTGATCTGCCTCTCTCCACCATCCCAGGCTGCATTTCCACATTAGAAAGCAAATTCTGGTCCTCAGAGAACTGACCAGGGACTGGTTCAGGCACATGAACCTCAGATGGAGCTTGGTTCAATGGTTATGTTCTGGTGGAAGCTTGACCTATCGTGGTCTTTTTTAACCTGGGTCTTCAACAACTATGGAAACAATAGGAAAGGAAACCTCAGGCGTTTGACTCATCTAATCCCCATGGACACAATTGATGCAGGACTGATTTAGATATGAGGTTAATCAAGGCTGGATGTCTGGAGAACTCTAAAAGAGAAGAAATATCTATGATTGCAGGACTCTGTATTTTGGCCTCTGCAGTGTATTCATGTAACTTCTTTCTCCCTAAGGCCATTATGTTCTGGGTTGTGGACAGCTTGATCATGAGAAAATACAAACAGAAGGATACCCTAGACATCAGTGGATCCACAGAAACTCCTCGGGCCAGGAGGACTGAGGAATCTCAGGTAAGACCAGGGATGCAGATTTGTGGGATCGTCTGTGTGTTGTACCACAACCCTGTAACAGAACATCACATTGCCTTGACCTGGGGTGGTGCTTCATGAATGTGGGTGATCACCCTGCAAAATCCAACTCACTCTGTCTAACCATGAGCAGTGTCACAGCCCAGGAAGTGTTGCTGAAATACTGCCCTGAATGATGACAGTATCTTGAGGGGATGAGCTGGCTTCTGCACTGATCTGTGTGTGCAGGCTGAAACTGTCACTCTGAGCTTTGCTGTATTTAACTGTAATTAATTTTGGCTGGGAAGAGCTTACTTTCCTCACTGTAATTGTTAGCATCCTTTTTAGAGGACAAGGCTTATCTGGGAATCCTGTTTTTGTCAGCATTTGGTATTTTTTTCAACCGGATAATTGTCCCTTAGCTGGAGGA
Source organism: Eulacestoma nigropectus (assembly GCA_013397775.1). NCBI lineage: Eukaryota > Metazoa > Chordata > Aves > Passeriformes > Eulacestoma > Eulacestoma nigropectus. The sequence continues at coordinate 559,212 of VZTE01004411.1, forward strand.
GGCTGTGTTTTGTGTAGTCTGAGCTCGACACTTAAAAGTTATGGTGGGGGAGGAAATGCTGCAGTTCCAGCAGACTTTGTCCTTCTTAATCATGTGTGGTTTGTTGGGTAGGTGGTATCTGCTTCTTTACTGACCTTTGGACAGAGACCAGTCTTGGTCCCTGGGAGGAATTCCCTTCCTTCTCCTGGCACCCAGGCCTGGTTTCAGTGTGTTCTGTGTACGACTGCTGATATCTTTCAGCTCTCTGGCAAGACTTACAGAGATAAGATAATTTCTGGCAATCACAGACTGGCTCCTAGAGGAACTTCTGCTGAGGAATTTAGGATGAACAGAAATAGCTCTTGCTCTCTGAGAGCCCTTTCCAGTGGAGTAACTCAGCCCTTGTGCTGATGGGTGGGATGGCCCATCACTGGTGACATTGCAGCACACAGAGGTAGTGATGTTTTAACAGTGTGTGCTTGGCAGTCTGCACAGCAGCCAAGGCTTCTGTGTCCCAGGGGTGCAGTGGCCACTGCTCCTGCAGTGTCAGAGGAATCCTCCCTCTGGCAGGGAGGGCAGGCAGATGTGAGCAGCTGTTGAGACAAGTGAGTCCTCCTGGCCCTGCCTCCAGAGAAACAGCTCTGGCGAGGTCACTGCTGGTAAAGCCCTGCCCTGCTCACTGGATGTGTTCCTGAAGGCCCAAGGTCAGTTAAAATTACACCAGTTCAGAAGCAGAGGTAAGGAGGTGACATCTCTATTTGAGACAAGAACCTCCTTCACAGCTTTTGGAACCAAACCTTGCAGCATCCAGTCCCATGGATGGTGACTGCCGTGGATGGGCAGATGGTGTTGCAGGTACTGCTCCCCCATGGAAATGGAGCTGGACCTCTGCCTTCTTCCACTGGAACAGTGCAAGTGTTTTGTGACCTCTAACTCAGTTTTGGGTAATCTGAAGGGGCAATACCTGCTAATTTCCAGAAGCTTTGAAAGCCTCTTCTGGCAGGTCAACCTAGACAGGAAGTTTCAAGTGGTGGAAACAATTCCCTCAATCTGTCACTTTCTGTCAGAGGTTTCTCCCATCTTCCAAGTACTTGACTGCTTTTCTCTGAAGACTTCAGCCAAAACTCAATAATGTGCAGGTCATCTGTCCACACTGAAACCCTCTGATCCATCACTGCCGTGGAGCTACCAAGGGGACTGGTTTCTACTCCGTGCAGTTTGCAGGGGTTGCCTCCTTTATGCCTAGGCATGTTCCTGTGCCTCTGGCCTGACAAATATCTTGGGCAGAGAAGGAAGCTAATGAAGAAATACAGAAGTGGGTGACCTGTTTTCCAACTCTTTCTTGGCACTGGGCCTTGAGGAATAGCCGTAGGCTCCTGCTTCGTGTGTCAGGTTCTTAAGCTGTGAACTAAAGATCATGTTGTGTGGCTGAGCCCTACACCTGGATTGACTGGAATTTAGGCTCGAAAGCAGAAAGTGAGCATTTGCTGGGCTTGTTGCTGCTAATAACCTGCTCAAGTGGGGGAATTTCTTCTCTTCCTGCTGCCCAGTGGAGGAGGAAGGGGGGGCTGAGGAGTCTCTGTAGGGCAGAGCTAATGTGTCCCACGGTTTATCAGGGTTCATCAGGGCTGTCTCGCTGCAGGCGCCACCAGCTCCCCATCTCACTGCCGACTTGAATTTCAGCCCTCTGCCTATCTCACCAATGGAGTGTCATTATTTTCACATGAACTAGCAGTTCGTGTTTGGAAAAGGAGGGGGAGAGATAGGAAGGAGAATGGAAAGAGTGGGATGAAGTTAACCTGTTAAAAGCCCACGCTCTGTGTTTTCCCTAGGGGCAGCAGGAAAACTCAGCTCTGTCCTTGGCTTGGTAGAGCAGCTGGGCAGCAAGAAGAAACCCAACAACAGCAATCCTGCCTCTGGTGTCATTTACTGACTCTATGGCTGCAGCCAAGGAAGTGGCAGCCTCTTGTGGGCTTTAAAGCTCCTCTCGTGAGCCAGAGGTTGAGCTCTTGCTACTTCTTTTACACTGAATCTCTGAAAGGGACAAACTCCCTCTTACGGTTGGAAGAATTTCACCCTTCTTTCCGTCCATGTCAGTCTTAAGCTTTGTGTTGTTTCAGTCTCATGCCTTGCCTTGAAAATGTTCATGGAGTTTTTTTTTTCCCCCCTCTTGTGGAATAGAAAAAGATCTCTTTTGCGTCCAGTGCTGTTCAGCCTGGGGAAATTATTTCATCTGCAAGGCCCTTATTTTTGCTTTGTATGTGTCCTGCCCTTGACCCAAGGCTCTTTTCCCTTGCTCTGGTAACTCCCAATGAACTTTAGATCTTATCCGTGATTTCTTTGTTTCCTCCACTCAGGAAAACAACTCAGTTTTAATAATGTTTTATTTATCTTTTTTCAGTTGTTTTTTTTCCCCGGGGAGGTGGATGAGTTTCTGTTCCTTTCCTGAAGGCTCAAATTTTTAGAGACAACCTTTAAAGCAAAAGTCCAGTAACAGTGGTACTTGTGAGAAAAATTAAGGTGAAATTAGAGGCTACTTTGAGGCTGGGAGGAAAGTTAATATACTACGTGAGGGCCTGCCTTTGGTCAGGACGGAGTTCAGCACCTGTCCTAATTCCCTTCATAAGGAACTCTGTATTTTGGCTTTCATTAGATGAAGATGCTGATAGACACCAATACAGTGCTGCTTGCTTATAAGTGTTGCAACACTTAAAAACTCCAAGAGCAAGTTGGATTTGCCTGTTGCTTAGCTGAGAAACAATTTTTTGGTTTTTTGGTTTTTTTTGTTTTAGTTTTTGGGGGGTTTTGTTGATGTTTTTTGTTTGTTTGTGTGGAGTTTTTTTTATTTTTAATTAGCTCAAACTCGTGTTGAGCTCAGGTGCCAGGTCCTTACAGGGAAGATAAATGAAGATGGGCATAGAGGTGCCTCTGGAAGGAAACTGTCCCACCTCACAGTCCTCCTGACTCTTGGCAAATCAAGCTGTGGAATGTGTGAGGTATCTGAGGGCTGCTGAGTGAGACAGCAGCACGTTGTCGCAGGACTGGGAAACCATGTCCCGCTCCCAGCTGTGCCATGAACCTGCCGTGATCCTGACCTCGATGCATCTGCAGGGGAAGAGCCTTGTCCGAGTTGTTCTGAAAACTCACAAATTGGAGTTGGGCTTGAAAATGGTATCTGAGGGTATGTCCTGTGACTGTCATGGCAATGAAGTGCTCTCTCATGGTGCTGCTTCTTGGGGAATTGTGGAAAGGTTACTGGGAGACTGTTGGCTCTTGTGGCTTCCCACAAGTGTATGGTGGGCAGATGGCAGCCTGAATGGGTCTGGATGCACAACACTGTGTCACCATCCCTGCTCTTGGCTGCAAGGGAATTTGAGTTTTCTGCTGAAACCCACCCAAATCATCAGTTCAACAGGCCCCACAACCAGTCTGTTGCACCCTGTCAGAGCTCAGTGAGTTTACAATGCTGCCTGTAAGTAATTACCCACACATTTTTTCAGGTTCAACAGCATCACAGTATCAATGTGATAAACAGAGGAAATCTTCAGGTGAGAGAGATGGAAACTTTCCAGTGTGTGTCCTGAACCAAAAAAAAAAAATTCCTTGAGACCAATAAGGGGGACAGCAAGAGAGCTTAATCCGGTCTGCTGCTGTCCTTTGGGTGTCTGACTGTGAAGATAACAACACTGGATGGAGGGGCTGGGTGTGTGTGAGGGTGGGGAGGAGGAAATCTTCCCCTGCGGCTCTTCTGCTCCTTTGAAGTCACTGACTCACTGGAGTTTTGTTTTTCCTGTTTAGTGGTTTTGTTGCTGTGGTGACTGGCCCCGTGGTGCTGCCTGAGTGCTAACAAGTGGAGGGCATGTGAATTCACAACTGCGCGTGGAGATAGACAGAGAGAGGGGTAATTCCCCCTGCTCCTGGTTTTGCCCAAGGGATCCTGGGCTCTGGGACTGGTTGAGCTGTTGGGGATGTTCTTGGTGTGAGTACCATCCCTGGACTTAGGCCTTTGAGCTGGAAGGCTCCCGAGTCCAGGCACAGGGAGACTTCATAGTGACAGTGCAGCTTCTCTTGCCCAAATGTGGGTGTTTGAGGAGATGGGGGTAGGATAGGGTTGAGCAAACAGCCTGGTCTGGAGCACAACTCTGATGAGGAGTAGCTGAGGGAACTGGGGATGCAGGAGAAAAGGAGGCTCAGGGGTGACCTTATTCCTCTCTACAGCTCCCTGAAAGGAGGTTGTAGCCAGGTGGGGATCAGTCTCTTCTCCCAGGTAACAAGAACAGGACAAGAAGGAACAGCCTCAAGTCACACCAGAAGAGGTTTAGATTGGATATTAGGGAAAATTTCTTTAAGGAAAGGGTGGTCAGGCACTGGCACAGGCTGCCCAGAGAAGTGGTGGAGTCACCATCTCTAGAAGTGTTCAAAAAACGTGTAGATGTGGTGCTCAGGGACATTTAGGTTTAGTGGTGAACTTGGCAGTGCTGAGTTAATGGTTGGATGCAGCCTCGGAGGTCTTTTCCAACCTTGAGGATTCAATGATTCTAATCTGTCCAGCCATGAATATTTACCCATGCACACTGTTGGCTGGCTGGCATTGGGTTTCAGCTCAGTCAGTGCAGCCACCTCCCAGATAAAATCCAGCCTTTTTCCTCTTCCAGAGGGCATGGCTGGACAATGCCTGCACATGGCTCTGTCTGCATCTTGCCAATGCTCCAGGCTGGTGGCAGCCCGTTTAGAGCAGCCCATGGTAGCTGCAGATGTGGAATTAACTACTGAGGGTGTAGGTGTTCCTGGGGGCAAAGGGCAGCCTTTGGGTCCTGCAGCAAAAAAAAAAAAAAGTGCTTTTTCACCTCAAGCACCAGTGAGAGGTGTCACTGCCCTGCTTTGGCTCCCACAGTTCGGACTGAGCCAGGAGCTGCTGTGCCAGGCAGAAATGAGGTGCTGCCAGGCTAGGACACCACTCCTGAGCTGGCTGGCCGTGGCTGAAGCTGAGCCTGCAGCTCTGCTTGCCCTTCTGGCTGAGCTCTGGAGGTGACAAGCAGCTGGGGGCCTGGAAAAAGGTCTACGTGTGGTACAGCTGTTCACAAAATACGTGACCTCGTTTTTGTACATCTCCACTGAGGCTTCAGCCGGGCCTGAACATGCATGTGTGAGTCCTGTCCCATGAGGAACAGAGCCTTCAGCTGCCCGTTCTGCTCTCAAGGAAGGGGGCTGGGATGCCAGATGGTGTCGGTGCCCAAATCTGTTAGGCTGTTGTTGGAGAGATGGTCTAGATGACCTTGAGACCTTACCCATCTGCCAGAGAGGATTGGATCTGGCAGCAGACCCCTCTAGGGGTGCCTGACTCATTCAGCAAGCAGTACGGAGAAGATCTGAGACCTTTGACTCCATCAGCATCTGTCTGTTCTCCTTTCTAGGTATTGCTCTCTCCAGACATGGATTTTGATCAGTCTGAAAGCGACCAGGATATTTCAGGGCTCCGGGGCACCAACCAGAAGATGAAGCAGCCCAGCTATCAAGTGGTCATCTGACACCAGCGGGACAAGGGAGGTGGAGGAAGGAGCAGCACTGTGATCCTTGAGCTGGCCAAGGAAGGGCAGGGTGGGGAATACTGGTTGACCCTTATGGACCTACAGAGATCCTTTTGCCTGCCTCATCTTAGACCTATCCTGCACTTGTCTTGGGGATGGTATCTGTGCATCCTGTACAGGCTTGAGCAGTATCTGCTTTACCTGTCTGCCCCACACACAGGCACGATGAGGTTGGGGATACAGGGATGTATTTTCCCTGGCTGGCCAATTGGGTGTGACTTTTTTTTTTTTTTGTCAGGGCTAGAGACTGAAATGAAAAGATTGTCTGTTTTATAGAAAACAAAAAGACTCTATTCAGTACTANCCTGGCTGGGCATTGGGTTTGACTTTTTTTTTTTTTTGTCAGGGCTAGAGACTGAAATGAAAAGATTGTCTGTTTTATAGAAAACAAAAAGACTCTATTCAGTACTACCTGAAGTGTGACACTTTTATATGCGCAATGCTCAAAAGAATTGGTTTGCAATATATATTTAAATGTCTTGAATTGGGAAGAATGTCTCAGTGGATCTGATTCTTTTTACTGTTTTATAAGGAATCCAATAAATATTTGATCTAGAATTGCTTCATACATTGAATGCCTTCATGTGCTTAATGTTCTGCACAACCCTAACACTGAAAGGGAGAAAGGGGAGCTGTAGAAATCTTTCCTGACCGGGGAAGATTGTGTTTCTGCAGCAGGGCTCTTCTGGTAAACCTGCAGATGAAGAGCTTGAGCCACAGAGTTTGGTTTCTGTGGTTGAGCTGTAGGAGCTGCTTCAGTGCAAAGCCCTGCAGCATCAGCCTGTGCTGGGCTCCAGAACAGACTTGGAGATGGATCCCAGTCGCCACCTTACAAGGGAGTATTTACTGGAAGTTGAGAACTCACTTTCTACTTAGTTTAAAATAAACATCTGAAATGTCTGCAGGACCTGATTCAAACTGAATCTGAAAGCCCCATTAGCCAGCCCTGATCTGGGGGCACGGAAGGGCCTGGGGTAGTACTGCTGCTGGAAAAAACCATGGGTCACCCAGGACTGGCACTTTTTGCTCCAAGTGTGAAGTGCAAGGCTTTGCCATGTTTGCTTTGCTCTTAGCCAACTGTATTTGTCTATAGACACAAAAATGCAAAACACTTTGCAGCTGTCCTGGGGAGAGAGTGAGCACAGAGCAGCTGCCTCACCCCACTCCCAGGCTGGGTGCAGAGACACAGCTGTGGAGAGACCCAGCCAGAGTCTAAGTGGGGGGATAGTCCTTGGAGCAGGGATCCAGGATTCACTGGACTGGTATCCCTAGTGGAGCCAGGGCCAGGCTTTGCTTATTGCAAGACAGCTCCCCTTAAGTGATGGACAGGAATGATCTTTTACTTTTCCTTTTCCCCTTGTATTTTTCCCAAGAAAACAACCCTTATTAAGGAGTAACAAATAAAGGATTTGGATGTAAAGGCTGAGCTCGGAGCATGTGAAGATATTTGGTGGGGGTTTTTTGGGGGTTTGGTTTGTTGTTTTTCTCCTGACTTCAAAGTGGTTTAAAGCCTTAGATGCAAATCAAAGTCTCGGATGCCCCTCAGTGAACTAGACACGCTTGGCTACACTTGCAGCTGTGCAGCTTTAAACTGTTTTTCTGGAAATTAAGTCCTTTTTTGTTTTTCTTCCTTAATGAAGGGTCAAAATCCTACTTCTTCTGGCACATCAAAAGGCTTTTGGAACACATGGCACACAGCCCTCTGAATAGATTATTTATATTGCTCAGTGCAGTGCATTTCCCAACACAACTTCTGCTTGTCTGGGGAGCTGTGCACTGGTAGGGGCTGGAGTAAGTCCTGTGCTGTGTAAGGTTTTGACTGGACATAGATTAAAACAGCTTCCCTATTAGAAACTTGGTCCCTGTTAGGAGGTGTACTGGTGTTTGGAGTTTTGCTTTTGCTATAGGGCTGCACAGTGCAATCCTGCAATGGGTGAAGAATGCCAATTTGGCCAAAGCAATGTCCTTGTCCCTAAAATGGACTGTAAGTGACGTGACCTTCATTTTAGCCCTTAGCTGAGCCTGAGAAGGTTCACAATAGGCAATGGCAGGACAAGTAAGATGTGGGGGAAGGTTCTCCCTCTCAATCCCTGTGTAGCCAGAGCTGTTTCAGCAGCCCTGTTCCCTTCCCATCTCTGAAATGGTGCTGTGCAATTGTTTCCATTGCACTCCACAGTGATTGCTCAGCCTCATTCCTGAGCTGTCTGAGAAATGTGCAATCTTTAGCCGTATCCCTGTGCATCCAAGTGCTCTGTGACACTCTGGGAGATGAGAACAAATGCATCTCTATGCAGTTGTTGCAGTGGAGGTCTGGGAGCTCTCTGGGATAGCATGAAGGGCTGTAAGGACCAAGCCTGAACATATTCTCTGCCCTGAGAGAGGGAAGTGGTGTGATGCCCACTTCAGAGGTGAAAAAAATTGAAATTTACAGCCCATGACCTGCCTTTGCTCTTGGGGCAGCAGGAGCACAAACTGTTTTCCTATGTCCTATTCTAGTATATTTAAAGTCTGTGGTTAAACTCTCATTGTAATGTGGGAGTAAAACCCTAGGGTCTGCTCTTGCCTCCTACCAAGCGTATAGAGACTAAAGAACATCAGTGACCTTTAATTTTCCACTGAAATTACTTTGGTTCCCAACTTACTGTTAACTCATGAGTGGTTCTTTCAGTCACCTGGTAATGTGAGCCTGTCCAGCAGCATAAAATACACACAACCTTAGCTTCAAAGCTTGTTTTATCTTTGCCAAATGAAAGCTTCACTGCAGTGTTCATTGTAAAATATTTATTGTGAAAGGAATAGCTGGAGCCTTAAGGAGACCTTGAGTATATTGCTCCAGGTGCTTCATATTGCTGAGAAGTTGGATTTGATCACTGATATCTTCAGGCCCCAAAAGAAATGTTTCCTTGGCTGGAGGAGGAGAAAGAGGAGCAATGATGCACCTGAATTATTAGCAGTAGGTGTGTGTTTATATATATTATATACATATCTATATACAGAACAGATGAGGGGACAGCCTAAGCCAATCACTCCCCTTGGCAATACACGTGGACAGCACAATGTGGGAGGATAGGGAAGGTGTCAGAAAGGACAGTATGGAAACACCTGCCAAACCCTGGAGTGTCTAGAAACCCGCTGCCACTTTCCTGTTCACTCTGTGCTAGTGAAAGGGGAGGTTGTCTGGATGTGGGCTGTGGGTGATCTTCCGACTGCCTTCTTGGGCAGAGGAGTCAACTTCACAGCTATTCTTCTTCATCTCCTTCTGGCCCACAAACAAACTGCAGAGCATTAAACCTCTGTTATTATTCCACACTCAGGATTGTGCCGACAGTCTTGCCTTCAGTTCTCCCTTGCAGGAGAGCTGTTTCTCAAGATAGCAGGGCCCAAAGCAGGAGTTTCTTCTTTATGTTCTGTTCCAAAGTACGAGCCTTGGCATGAGTTTTGTACTTAACTGAGGTCTCTGTAAGGATCTTCCAGAGTGCAGTTAAATCAGATTTTGGCTGTTTTCCTCTTCTAGGCAGTACGTGGTGTGAATAAGAAACCATACTTGCCACCTGCTCTGCTGCCACGGTGCTTGCAGCACTAACGAGCTGATCAAGCAACTGGAAAATCACCACCCCACCCCCAGCAGCTGGAGCAATATGATTTAATTGTTAAATATGCAAAAAATCAGTCAAGATCGAACCTATGTCTGTAGGTCTCTGGCAACTGTTTCCTCCTAACACATGGATATAATTTAATTCCTGGAGGTGCTTCCACACCCAGCCTCCCTCCTTTTCAATTCTGGAAAGGCAGAGTATACATGAGCTCAGTTTGGCCTTGCCATGTAAATGTCTTCGTGGTTGTCAAGTCCTCTTTGGACAAGTTCTCTGCTAAAACTCCCCTGTGGCTGATCTATAGCATTGCTCAGTGATGCCTCACTTTAAAATACACCACGGCCTTGCAGTTTTGGGTTTGGAGCACCACCTGCAGTGGGGGTGGCTGGCAGACCCTTCTGTAACCTCCTGCTGCCAAATTCCTGCTGCGCACAAATTCCTGCAGTGTAAGGAAGGAGAAGAAGCCAGGGGAAATCAGGATGAAAATTTTTTGACAATTTGGAATAAATAAAGACTTCCTCCCTGATTACAAAAGCAGCTAGAAGTGTCTAGTCGAAATTCAAGTGGCTGCTTTGTAGGCTCACAAGCTGTTGTGGGTTCTGCTTTGTCATCCCTTAGGAAATTTTAATCTTTGCTGAGCAGAAGGGATGTGATGCTCAAGGACGTGGCAGGTCTGTTGGAAGCTCACGGTGGAACTTTGTTTGTCTCTGAGGGAGTCAAGATTCAAGAAATCACTAAGCCTGCAATGTTACTTAAATTGAATTACATTGAATTAACTGCTCCGTGGAATGGGAGCCTGCACCACTCCTGTTGCTGCTGAGGTGCTTTTTAAGCACACAGCCTGTGCACCAAGACAGCAATAAACACCATCAAGGTTTTCACCACTGTTTTAAGGGTTTGTAGTGATTCACGGAACTCATGCGTAGTGGCAAATCCAGACCTCATCCCACTAACCAGGAAAGCAGTACCCTCCTGTGGCCTGTTGATTTAAGGTTTTGATTTTGTTTGATGCTAATGGGTCGCTGCAGATGAATATCCACCCACCTCTCCTCTCTCTTTCTGTCTTTCTCTCCTTTCCCCATGGACCAAAGTTGGAGCAGGTTCTCCAAGTCACTTCTTTGCAAAGCATGTCACCTCAACAGGCACTGTGCTGTATGATCTGCCTCTCGTGGGGTAACTCACCAGCCCCAGGGGGTATTGCACAGATCCCTGCATGGGGTTATTTTAAGGCTAGCAGACTCTGCACTGTTTACTGGCTTATTTCTCCCTCCCTTCCCACTGGGAGAGCACCAATCATGCCTTTAACCACATCCCTTCACCCCAGCCTTCTTTTTCTTCAGGGATTTGATGAACAGCGTTCATCTAGCATGAAAGAGAGACAGCTGATTTTCAAGGGCAAAATCCTTGGTTTCTTTGGCACCAAAAAGTAAGGAAATACTCATAAGTTGCCTAGTAGAGGCTTCAGAAGGGTCCTGCTGTCACACGTCCTGCCGCAACACATCGTTGTGACCGGTCTTAAAGGCTGTTAATTGTCCCAAAGCTGGTCCCTGTGTCAAAAGGATGAGAAGCCAAATAGTCCTTATAGCTCCCATCGATCAGTTTGTCCGCGTTGTTTTTGGCAAACCAGCAGTCGACTTCCTGCTGGCCATTGTAGATCCTCCTCTGCTTCCACACGACAGGAACGAGCCGTCCCTTCACCTTCAGGGTGTTTGTAGGGTTTGCCTTCAATGCCTCGGTTTGGTTCTGCCCAACCTCCTGACGACGTGTGTTTAGAGATTCCTGGAGAAGCTTAACTTCATGGCTCAAGAACTGACCTGCAAGGCAAGATAAAATAAGAGTCCATGACTGGCTGAGTTGTGCCTGTTTATAAATTGTTGTGGTTTGGTGGTTTGTGGGTTTTTTTGGTAGGACACATTTGAGGATTCTCAGCTTATGGGTTTCTAAAGGGCTTCCCTGCAAGAGGAAGATGAATCTTGTTACCGTAATTCTTTTCTAAATCCCACAAACATAGAGGTTAGAATAAAACCCTGGTTTGTTTTTTTTTTACCATGGGTCAAGAGACACTAAAGAGCTCAAGAGCTTTTTTAGGTGCCAGTAGTAAGTTCCCTTCTGTGGGACATGATTACTAGAGGTTAATAACCCACACAATGCCCATCAGCAGGCAAAAAGTTCTAGGCCTGAAGCCTCAAGTTCTCTTCCCTTGCCTTCTTGGGAGCAAGTTCTTCTAGGCCAAACCTAAGTGTGGATTTAGAGGTTTGTGTATGAGAGTGCCCTGAGTCTAAAACTCCACTCCTAAGGGATCACCTCCTGCTTCACCTGGGAGTGTCCAAGTGACACAGAAACTATGGCAGAAGTTTTAGAGTTCTGCACCTGTACGTGACCAAAACCTTTAATACTTCTCATTGGCTGAGCCCATCTAAAGCCTAGTTCCTTCAAAAGGTAGGGGTGGCTCTTCTTTCACTTCACATTTGATAGAAAGGGGCCACAAAAAGTTCTTGTGGAAGATTTGGTTTCTGTCTCTGTACTGGGACCATCAAACACATGTATTCTAATAGTAACTGTATTGCACAATCATTAAAAGAGTGGAAATGTGAAAAAACAGGCACAGCTGGGATAGGGAGAGGTAGCTTGTACAGGAAAAGACAGGAGAGGAGTTGGAGGTACTAAAAATAGAGAAGTTGTTTGAGAGAGGACGTAAAAGTCTCACCTGGGAACTTAATCCCCACCTGCCTTGTTCCTTCCCTCCCGTCTCTGCTCGGAAGGATCGTTTTTGTCTGATTTACCGCTCTGAACCTGAGAACCTGTCACCTACCCAGCAGCCCGTGGGAGTCGGAAGAGAGGCCTTTACTATTGGAGATGTAGAACCCCAGGTGATTCCTCTGGTGTGGGGCTGGCTTCTTGTAGTGATGGATGAGGATGACAAAGCTGATGGAGTCCCGGATCGTCACGGTGATGTTGGAGTAGGCAGAGATGGACACCTCGAGGCTCCTGCTTCGCACAACAGCACTCCGGCCACAGGACAGGACAAGCCTTTCCCCATCATCCAGGATGACCCTCCTGGGTGTGATCTCCAGGTAAGACCTCTCTGGCTTATTGCTGAGGATGGTGATGGTGCTGAAGTAAGTCCGATGCTTCTTGTGGCCGTTGGGTGGTGCGGGAGCTCCAATTAATTGCCCATTCACAGTTACACCTTGTAGGAGAACAATCAGTAAATGAAAGCTGGAACCCAGGATCACAGAATCACAGGAACAGTCTGAGTTGGAAGGGGCCAGCAGGAGCAGGTCTCTTGTCTCAATGACACAAGCCTTGCGACTGAGGACATGCAGGCTCACCACCTTGTCCTCAATTATTTCACTGACCAGTATTCAAAAGAGTATAATCAGACTTTTATAAAATTATTACCTCCTACAGAGCACATAAATTTACCCAAGCTCAGAAATACTGGCCTTCTCTGCAGGCAGGTGCCCCTAGCCCCATTAATCCTAACACACTGTACACAGTGCCACAGAAAGAACCACTTTTGAGTATTCTAAGGTGCAGATCCCACTGAGTCAATTAAAGCCTCGATGTCCACAGTAAGATTCCCAGTCATTTTAATATTTTTTGTGACCTATTGTCCAAAAGACGTGACTCACTTCCCACAAGCCTCTGAACACACACTGAACAGTGACAATTAAGGAGGAGGCTTGTTGCTAACCCAAGCCATTAACACTGAGATGAAATGATCTCCATATCCCATCATTCCTGATGGGATCTCTCATTTCTGTCTTCAAAGACTCAAGGTTCTAGTGCTACAGAGTCTGTTTTCCTCAAGCTCATTCTGCATTTGAGCCACAAAATTATTCAAGCAGTAGCACAAAGAGTCTGTGAAAGAAGTTGAAGGGTAACATTGCCTGGAGCTGTATCTTACTAAGGCAGACATGAACACACAAATATGGGGGCTAGACCACTGCCACACAAAACAGAATCCTTACAACTTTATTGTGGGGTTTTGTAAAACAAGTCTGTGAATTGTTTCTGGTTTCAACACCCCTTTCTCCACTGTTGCCCTGCTCAGGACATAATCTGCTTATTAGCTGCCCTGTTTAGCATTCCAGATTGGATCAGACCACACTTTGGGCCCCTGAGGATCAGACTGGCTTGAGTAAAGCAGATCCTGAATCATGTGGGTTTTCTCAAGACTGCCATCACTCGCTAGCCAGTTTGGTGGTTTCTTTACTAAAAGAGCTGTGGTGCTTGGGTGAGCCTGTTCGGGTACTTTGCTCTCTCCTAAACCAAACAGTACTGTAAGTAAAGAGGGAAATTCCCATAGCAAAGCAATTCTGGTGAGTTCCAAACCTTTTATTTCCATGTTGTAACTAGACTTTGTAACTAGATGAAGTTGAACCCTTGAAGAAACTTTTTCTAATTTCCTATCACTTTCTTCTTGATGAAGCACCTTGGTGCTTGGTCTTACTGCTGCAGGGCTGGCCCTACACTTTGGTTTTCCTCTGCAAGAAACTGCTTGACTTGGCTGCTCACCAGATTCCTTGTGATCAGAGACCAGCCGGAGAATGTCCCCTGGTTCTCCATCAATATTGAAGCAGACAGAGAACTTGCTGGCAGGAAAATCAATGACAAAGTGAGGGTCCCCATCCGCTGAGAAGACATGGAAAAAGAGATAATAAATGTGAGAGGCTCACACAAAACTGCGGTGTCCAAGATTGCAACAAAACTGTTCAAAGTGTGTTTGTCCCTGTTTTTTCTAAGTCCTCCTGGTTTGTTGTTTTTAGAGGGTCAGATGGAGTTTGCCAGGAAATGCCAAGTTTTGCTTTGTTTTTCTCAAAGATTGTTTTGTTTTTCTCACAGAAGAGGTTGGGTTTTCAATGACAACTCAAAACCCAAAACAGTCTAGATGAAAATCAGGATATTTTCTTCCTGAAATATGATTTCAGGGATTTATGGGAATTATCATGTAGGTGTTTTGAACTCCTCCATACTTTCTTGGCAGGCAACATCCCTCACAGCACACAGAAATGTACTTTCTAACCCAGGGCTGCTGCATGGGTGCACCTCACACTGACCCCTCCTGGCCTTCAGTATCAGATTGGAGCCATCAGCAGCAGCTGTTGATCCCACAATCTTATTTTTTCAACAATCATTGACCTATCATCAACTATCAGACAGCTGCCATTATTAAGGCAAGCCAAAAATCCTAGTTTCTAAGGTGAAATTGACCCAATCAAGAGAAATTCAAGTCAGAATTCTTGATCTGGACTTACTGTTCTGTGTTTAATATTTGAAAAGTTAAGTATAGGTGCAGGACCAACAGGAAAATTGTAAAATACTATAGAATTTTCTCTGTTTTCCATCTTCAACGACATTTTTTATGTTTCAGCATTATTACTTTATAAAAGGGTTTTTGACTATTTCTAGTACAGAGGGAATGCATTTCTGTTCTCCCCTAACCTACAGAAGTCTCAAACATGAGGATCAAGTGTTGTAGATCATCTGCCTTGCTCGCACTCCTTCTCATTACTCATCCTCTCTGTATTTTGCTTTTGTTTTCATTTTCCTCCCTACTGTGTAGGTCTAACAGAATTTTGGCTGGTCACTGGGATGGTTATACTACAGTGATATGCATCTGAGGTTTCCATAAATCAGCCACTATTATTTTGCATTATTAAAAGTATGAAAACAGGCACTGACCTGAAGTTTTGGAGATTTTAATTCTCTGTTTATCTTGCTCTCTGCGTATACCTAGAAGTGGGGAAGGAAGGCTGTTACAATTACTTACTGAGCAGCCGAAAGAGACATATTATAATAAAGCTCCCCAGATATTATTCAGAGAGATTATGGGATGTATTCCTGCAGCCACTTTAAGCTTCATGTAGAACACCAGTTTTTCTCCAATAGTTTCTACAGACCAGTAAGTGCTTCAAGGGGGTCAGGGGCCTGAAAGGTTTGCTAAAGGTTACTTGGCCCGTAATTAGTAAAATTGATATGAAAATCTCAGCTTTTCCCCTCAGTTCATTGTCTAGATCACCCCTGTGCCAAAGTCAGCCATGAGACATTGCCCATGCAAAAAGATTTCTTACCAGAACAAGGTTATTCTTCTCTCATACCTGGTGGGACCTTGTGCCCCTGCAGGCTCTGCAGCTTTTCCCCAATGCCATCAGTAGAAGGGCTGATAAACTCCTCCTGAGGTGGCTCTGAGTGGAGTCCAGCCTCCTTCATCTTCAGAACAGTGAAGGGGGTAACAAAATTGTAAGCCAGGGCCAACGACTTGGCTTTCTCCATCAAACTGTCCTTTTCCTGACTGTCATCGCTCTTCAGCCGAGAGTTGAGCAATTCCTTGATGGTGAGGTAACTCCACGCCCTCTCGATGTAATTATTGTCCCCTTTGCCATCCTCCAGGCCGGGGACACCTCTGATGTCATTCCTGCTCGGCAGGTCAATAGCCACATCTGTTTTGAGGAGGATGTACTTCTTGGAATTGCTGGCAGTCACCTCCACGTGGAGTTTATCCGAGGTGCGGTTGATGAGTTTGCCGGCTATGATAATTTCAGAGCCGTTGAAGTAGTTGGGGAAGAAGTTCTGGGTGACCTGCTCCACATCGTCTTCAGGGTAGTCAACACGGATGTCGGAGAGAAGGGGTGTCCCTATTTCATCATAGAACCTTAAAGCAAGACACATTTCTCACCGTTAGCACTGTGTGAACACACTCTTGCACTTGTACGTGGCCAAGGACAGAGTCAGGTTATCTAAAATGGCTCCTAAGACATCCAGCAGCAGTTTGAGCCATCAGGAACCAAATTTAACTACCATATCCATTCTAACTGGGCCCAGAGAAACGGGGGGGGGGGGGGGGGGGGTTAGGGCCATTGAACTTT
>VZTE01004411.1:575314-663381 GCA_013397775.1 Eulacestoma nigropectus
GTGGTTCTGCCCTTAGAGCTTTTCAAAACTTGAGTGGACAAAGACCTGAGAAACCTCACCTAAACTTGAAGTTAGCTCTTCTCAGAGTAGGAGGTTGAATTACAGGATCTCCAGAGGTCCCTGTCAACCAAAATTATTCTCTGCCTCATTTTAGTCCTCACTGTTCCTTAGGTATCTAAACAGAATCTCTTAAGTGAGTTTAGAACCATCCCAGCATGACCTGGCAGTCACCGCCCTTCCACTATGATTCCAGATCTCTGCAAGGAGATATTTGTGATCACTTAAGTGTTTACATTAAAAGTAAATTCTTGGCTTCCAAGGTTCACAGAAAGCACCCCAGTTATTAAAAAATGTACTTAGACAAGATGCTGTTACCCACAGGTTTCTAGTGGTATTACACATGGTATCCCAGAGCCAGAAACTGTAAGGCCAAAATGCTAGGTCCACCAAAGCTGAAGAGAATCCAAACCAAAGCTTCTGAATCTCTGGAAGACCCCTAGATTGGGTTGGTCAGTGTAGGACAGGCAGGAATACAGGTTTCTGAGGGCCAACAGAGAAAGAAAATCAAGAAGGAATCTCACCATGCCCCCCATAAACAAGGACATTTCCAAGGAATGGAGGAATTCTAGCTACTATATACAAGCAGCCTGGCACAAGAGAACTCACCACTTCATGGCTGATTTTCTGTTGGAGCAAGGCATTGCTTCCATGGAACCAGGGAGGTTAACCCTTAAATGCCTTGTTACTGTGACCTACCACACTTGTGAGAACACCTCACTCTGGATAGCCCAGAAAACCTTCACAAGGCTTAAGGCCCAAGTTTACAGTACTGTGTTTCCCCTACAGCAATGTGCTTTTGAAGGTTCCTCCCAAGCTGCTCCAAGAATGCCATATTTTGCATTTAAATGCCAAACTGCTCATCTCTTGGCAAGTCATTTGAGTTTAATTTGGTAAATAAACAAAGAATTGGCCTCAGCCCTTTTTTTAGTTCAAGCTGCATTTATTTGACACATCTGGTTAAACAGATTGTATGGAAGCTAAAGTCACACTTTCTGCTTTATTCTCTCTCCAAGGGAACCCAAAGCCTGAATTGGTTGACTTTCTTTTAAAGTCTGTCTGAGCACTCAGTATCTTTCATGCAGAGACCTCACCAGATTTAAAAACATGACTGAATTAAACTTGAGAACTCTCTGTAAATTAACTTCTGAGTTGTAACAAATGGTGGAGAGACAACCTGTCTTACAGTACAATTCAAGGAAGTGTCTGTATAAAAATACAACCCACTGAGCCCAAAAAAAATCACATTGGCACCCATGTAGGTTTTCCCTCTAACAGAGGTTTGAATTGGCCTCCAGCAGTGATTGTGCTTTTCTGTATAAATTTGGCACCGGATGCCAAATGGGTTTGCCGTGACTGAGCTTGATAAACAGTGAGCTGTTCATCAGAGAGGGGCGTTTGAACAAGTATTTGCAGCGCTGGGCTCCCATAGCCCAATCAATCAGAACATCCTCTATTTGCCAGGGAATGCCACTTGCTCTCAAAAATGCATGTCCTGAGGAGGAAATTACATGGGTGGAGTGACAGAGGGATCTACAGAATCTGGTTTAGAAGGAATTTTTGTCCACATATAACCACCACAGAAGGCAAAGCTCTGGTGGAAAGTGCTTGGATTCATTGCTCCAGAGGCACAAGCCAGGAGAGAGGTCAGAACTCAATGACTGTCTCTTTTCGGTTTCTGTGGTTAAAACACTAACATTTTGGGAATGAAAGCCAAACATTTTTATTTGGAAACACTGACACATTTCCAGACATTTTGGTCAGAGCTGTGGTCATGTATCTTTCTGCTGTTCCTTACCAGGGTCTCCCCTTGGACTACAGCTCCCTGCTCACGGAAGAGGAACATAATCTTTGGTCCTACTGAAGGATGAGGATTGCAGAAAACTTATGAGGAGTTTGCATCACAAAGAATGGGGGAATTAAGTGACTATATAGTTATCCCAGGAATGATCTTTGTGTGTTTTTCAAAGTCAAATATTTTGGAGTTTGGGCAAAAAAGTTACCATTTTCAAAAAATAAAGAAATAATTTTATGCTCCTAATTGGAATCTTCATTCCTGATCCCCTCCATGGTGTTTATGTTGTTGATGTATGAAATGCATCCTCTCCTCCCACCATCTACCTGTGAGGAGTTGGGAACTGTGGCCTCCAGCTCCCTAGGTTTACATGTCCAAAAGAGCAATATGAATTAGGGAAACAAATGCCTTGTTCTGAGGGGCTGGGAAGCTCCAGTACAACTCCAGGGGTCTGCTAAGAAGAAGAAAATTTCTGGGTAGCCATGCAGAGTATCTGATCATACTCTGCCTCTCCCAGCCAGAGCTGAGCCTCAGGGAAACTCCAATTTCTTGCCATGTCTCACTAAAGGATTTTCCCTCCCAAAATGCTTTCCCAGAGAACCCAAAGAACAGAAAAAGCAGAACAAACCCTTTGAGGTGGCTGGCTGCATCCTCATCCTCCTGGAAAAGCCTCGTCATGCCACAGTTCTCCAGTGCCATCCTCTCCAGCAGCTTGTGGTCCACGTCATTGCCAATGCCGATGGTGAAGAGGCAGAATTTATCCCGGATGGCATCCTTGGTGTTGCTGAGGATTTTGGATGACTGTGTTTCCCCGACAGTCGGCCTCCCATCCGTGAGGAAGATGATAAGGGACACGCTCCTGGCATCAATGTCGTTCTGAGCAATGTAATCATTCAGCAGCTTTGCCCCAGTCTGGAGAGCCCCATTAATATTAGTCCCTGGGAAGGTACCAGAATGGTTAGAGATCATTTCTCCTTCTAAGAGTGGTGGGAATGATTTCCCTGAGCTCCCTTTAGTGAGGTGACAGCTTCTCTGGACATCAGGATGTCCCTTTTCTCCATATGAAGTTGCTCTAGCCCTTTAATTCAGCTCTGTTACTCAGCACCAGATTGACATAGCTGTTTTTGGTCTTATGAACTGAATTATGAATTTCAGTTTGTCATGTGAAATTGCTGTTGAATGTCTCAATGTACAACAATCAGCCTGGTAAACAGAGTCATACCATGTCTGTCTGGTACAAAACAAACAAAAAAAAAGTTAAACTTAATTATGGGACTCTCCCAGATGATATCTGAAAAGTTCTGCTCATTTTTTTTCTGAAGCACACAGCATTTGGAGTCAGGAAAAAAGTCTTCAAATGGGAAAACAAGTGATTGGGTTTGTTCTTCACACCCCAGGGGATACAAAGTTTGAAGGGAAGAACTTGGTTAGCTGAGGAGTGTATTTGCACAAAACAACTGTCTGCTGAAGAATAGAACTGCCTGAAGAGGGGTAGGAGGGAGAAGGAAAACAGGAAAATGAGTACAAGTATTCCTTTTCTCCATGTATTTCTAGTCAAAGCACAGAGGGATTGGCTGCGGGACCTTTGCAAAATCAGCACATCTGGGTTAAAAACAGCTCTTAGAAAACAAAGCAGGTGAAATGGGTTAAGAGCCATACACGGCTGACTCCTGGGGGTCCGGAAAGGGAGATCTAGGAAGGTTATCAACAGGATGTGATAGAAACTCTGACCATGCAGCACGTACCTAGAAACTCAGTGTGCACAGCTGCAGTGACTGCAGCAAGACAAGGAACAGGAAAGCAGCAAAGACTTCTGAACAGTCCAAAAATCCTGATTCTGTCTTTTGCAAAATAGTTTTCAACCAAAAAACCTGCACCTAAGCACCCTAACAATCTCTCACTCTCCAGGCAGCTTCAAAATTTCAGAACTTTTTCCCCAGAGAGAGGAGAAAAACATCCTATGTAGCAGAGCGTGTAATTTCATACTCAGTTGTATCATAGAACTGCCAAGCACTGAAAAACGCCTTCTGCCACATGCTCAGGTATTTAGCAGCAGGATTTTTCTCCCATTTCTTTGGTGTATAAGCATGACACAGAGCTGTAACCACAGCCTGTTCTGTGTGTGTGTTCATGTTCACTGGAAGATACTCAAGGAATAGCACCTTTATAGGGAAAACACAGATTTAGCCAAAGCTGAAGTACCTGTGGTAGAGAATCACTGCACCTTCCTGTTGAACCACAGTCAATCATTTCCTTTTAGTTTTGTTCTCTGGCAGGTCCATGGGGTAACCCAGCTGGTTCCTGCACAGCTCTCTTGGCACTTCAGGAGTAAAAGGCTTTGTTCTCTGAGTTTAGTCCCACTATTGGTAATTGTTTAACTGGGCAGGTCCCTTGACCACTTCCTAAACAATTCCTCTCACCACACAAACAGCACAGCCAACCATCCTGTTTGCCGTGTTTTTCCATCAGAGGGTTTCCTCTGCTAGGAGTGGTCACTGCTCAGGGGCAGCCATGGGAAGGCCCTACCTGACCTTCAACCAGCTGTGATTACTTCCATGGGGAAGGATTTGCATAGGTCATTTTGCAGCTCTCTGGGCACAGCTGCTGGAATATGTTTGATTACAAACCTCACTATAGTTGGGGTTTTTTTCTACTACTGTCCATAGCCTCACGGAAGACCTGTGAATCAAGAAAAATCATGCCTGCACTCTGCTACTGTTCTGGGGTCTTCTCCTCTGCCCTCTTCCCTCCTGGCAGCACAGCACAAGCAAAAAGGGCTGACAAATTCTTAAATATCATTTTGGCTGCTCCTTGATAGAGACAAGAAGACAGTACTAGGTGAGAAACTAACTCCTGCAGAAGGCAATCCCACATCCCGCAGCGGGTGCTCCATACCTGGGTTTCCAGCCCAGACAAAATCATGTGCCTGCTTGCACAGAGCCTGTCGGAACCTGCACAAGTACTGGCCCTGTGTGTCCTTCACCAGGGTATGTTTTCATCTGTGTCCTCAAGAAATAACCTTGGAAGCTTTCCCACTCTGAGGGTGTCACCAGATAAACAAGAGAATGGAATCAAACTGGGTTTAATAAGTATAGAGAATCACAGACTAATTTTGGTTGGAGGGAACATTTCAAGGCCATCTAGTCCAAGCCCCCTGCAATGAGCAGGATCTGAGGAAACCTTCCCATCATGTATGTTAATAAAGAACACATAACCCTGAGTGGAGGTGAAGGGACCCTCTTGCCGCATGACCTAAATCCCAATGTCTTTTTATTCTATATGCTCCAGGACCACATTCACCGCTCTCTGTTCTCTTGTAGTTAATTGGATAACACAATTAATCCCATCCATATCTCTGATCATACCTCCAGTAGGTGACATGTTATGGATGTACTTTTTGGCATCCCTGATGTTATTTGGAGTAACTGGCACCAGCCGGTCCTGCTGCCAGACCTTTATTCGGTTGGAAAAGCCAATGATATTGAAGTGATCTTCAGGCCTTAGGTTCTGGAGAATTGTGAAGAGAGCTTCTTTGGTCTAGAAAGAGAACAGAGGAGACCATTAGACACAGCTGCCAGTGTTTTAGTGGGTAAGAATTTAATTTTAAGATGTTTACTGATCTTTTAGATATTTCTACACTGCCAGTTTGGCTGATGAAGAAAATTGGGATGTCCTTCCCTGTCCCAAGGCCTGATCTCTGTGGTGCCAGGGGCTGGGTAAATATGAGATGAAAAACAACTCTTGCCCAAAAGGTCTTGTGAGGCACATCCAGACTTAACTAAGCTTAAAAATCAGGCATCACAATTAGGATAAAAGCTCCCAGTGACAGGGACAACCGCGCTCTGAATTAAGGGATAGTGAATAATAATGACTAATAACAAAAACCTCGTAGAGTTTGTCTAAAGCCCTCTAGACTTGCAGTAAGCTTCAAGTGGCATATATTTAAAATAGGTAAGTTATAAGTTAAAAAACATGTAAACATGTCAAAGGATGCACATTCTCTGTTCATAATTAGGATACTATTTTCTATATATATACTCTAATGCATAGATTCAGCAATTATTAAATGTTTATGTGAATATATTCAATTAATTGGATACAAAAAGAAGTCCTGACTGATCATTGCGGACTCTACCTGCCAGTCAATTTTGTCCCAGGCATGTTGGTTTTCATCAATATGCCAACTGTTCATCATCCTATGTAAATACAGGCAAGAGAGTGAGGAAAGCTGGTCACAAGAAGAGTTCTTAACAAAAGAGGTTAAGGATCCTGGGTTCTGGGAAAGCCAGACCACTGAGGGAAAGGCAAGAGGAAGACTGCAGAGGTGTCCAGCTCCCCACAGTGTGACCAGCTTGGATTTAGCAGCCACGCAGCTGCGTTCACATGGAGACAGGCTTCAGCTGAGCAAGACTCAGAGAAGTTGTCCAAAAGCAGCCTCTGTCCGTGCAAACATACCCTATATTTGGATGCAAAACACATGGGAGGAATATGAGGCAATATCTAAGTAGACAAATCAGCAGAGTCTCAGCTCAGCCCCTTCTTGGCCACCATTAAGCCTTCCAAATTCCAGGGAAAGCTATGCAGGAAATAATATGGTTGGCTCACCAGCATTTCAAGGTTTCTCTCGTGCCTGTCAGGAGAATATTTGAAGGGCTTGTCCAGGAAAAATATAGAAGTAATCAGCAGTGCTGGAAACCACTTAAGCCTAGGCCTGATGTTGCTATGTAAAGACAGTTTGGAAAGGGGCTCAAAGGACTGATCAAGCTGTGTCATCAATATCCCTCTGGATTCTGCATGGGAGATGATGCAATGATGCAACTGCAAACAAATCTAATCCTCACAGCTGGTGCCTTGGCTCCCAGTCCACCTGAAATTAAGGGGAATATTTCCCATAGCTTCAAACATTCTGGAGCCAGGTCTGGAGACTCTCCCTGGCTGTTTCTGTCCTCTGTACAAATCATTTTCCTCTGCAGGGATCTCAGGATTAATCCTTCTGTTTCCTTATCTGGAACATTCCTCCACGTCCCACCACCATTTTACAGACAAGAACATTAAAGCAAATGCTGGTGGAAGAGACTCTTTCAAAGAGAAGGGGAGAACCCCACTAGATTCACATCATGATGTGCACCAAATAAACCTTCACAAAGGTGAATTCCTGCCCCAAACATGGAGGCTGTCTCAAGTCTAGCAGTCCACAGAAACTGGCAAAGTTGGGCTAAGTAATCAGCTATTTGAAAAAGAACAGAAGGTTTTACTCTCTCTCGAGAATCTCCTCTTTTACAACACCCTTTGCATTGTAAAAATGCTTCAGATAATACATGACATCACCCTTCAGAGGGACCCTCACTCAACATCCCGTTTTACAGAGAGGAAAACCAAGGCACAGGCTAGTTTAGTAATTATGTCGAGGTCAGAAAGTGAGAGCTTCTCAAAACTTGGGGTTTCCAGCTCTCAGTTCAGTCAGCCAAACCATCCCACACGTGCACAGGCAGCAATTACACAGAGGAGAAAAGGACTCTCGGATTCATTCCATGATAGCAAGGTTGGCCCTAGTATTCGTCCCTCCAAAAATAGATCAAAGTGAGCAGAAAGTGGAAACGGAGAGCCTTCTATCCTGTGTGTGAGCAGGCCTCCATGCCAAGTTCTGCTGAAGGAAATTTGGGCAGGGTGTTAAAGCAAGGAACAACGAGACCACAACAGCTGCCTATGTACAGCATCCTCCCTCTACTCCCACAAAGGAGAGAAAGAGAGGTGCCTAGAGGCAATGATTTGAAGAAAAACTCCCCAAATCTCATTATCTGTATTACAGCTCTGATTATAATTAACATTGCTTGACCTCTCCCATTACAAAACCCCTCTTTTCAGTTCTTTTTGCAATTCTGTCAAACTGCACTTTTCTCAGAGGGATTTATTGGGCCCAAATAAGCTCTGCTGTTTCTGAGAACAAGGCAAGAGGAGAAATAATCTTGCTTTGGCCTACTTGCAGAGAGACTGCATCTCACCTCCCTTGTGCTCACAAATTCCTTTTGACATTCTTGCCTGTGTTCAGCCAAAAGAGAAGGAAAGGAAAACGTGAAACAATACAGAGCAGAAGTAGCTTGGTGTACACAGCATCCAAGCTAGAATTGCAGAGAGGATCAGGAGGGAACTGGAGCAGACATTCCCAGGAAACCCAGCCCTTCCCCACACCCTCATACAGGGGCCAAATGTGGGGCTGGGACCATCTCTCTCTCCCCTTCTTTCATTTCCTCTTTGCTTTTTGTCTCATTTTTGTCACTCCACAGAGCTTGAGTCAGTTTTTCCCAGGAAAAAACTTCTGCCATATTTTAATGGATATGCACTGACAGCCTGGTTTCTGGCATCTGCATCCTGTGCCTCTGCAACTTAAATTAAAACCCTTTGAATTTCTGTAACATACACACAAACACAGGTACAAGTGTGCGTGTGTGCACATGGTTTTGCTTCAAAGCAGAGTGAGGATGGCCATATGGGTCATTCTCCTGCAGCTTTTACCCCATCCACAGTAAAAGTAAAGGGCGGGATTCAGCTTTCCCCAGTCATCAGAAAGCTGGGCATCACATCTAATCCTGCTCGAGGCAGGGGAAGCCACCTCTAGTGAATAATCCATCCCATCTGTTTTGGACAGGTTTTAGGGTGGGCTGAATCACTGTCTGGAAGTGTCTGTCTCCAGGCATTGCCTTCAAGCGGAGAAGGTGAGACTCACCTCAAGAATTGGATCCTGCCCCGTCCTGAGCATTCTGAAGCTTGCTGGAGCCAAAAGGAGCTGAACTGGCTCTCCCTCTCTCCCAGATTACTCTGAATTCCCTGGCTCGTCCTGTTTCCATCTCTCTTCCCAGCTCATAAGGACTCCCAGGTATGTCCTAAAGACTGCAGTCCTCATGGGGTGGCAACAACACGCTTTGCTACCAGCATTCCTCACCCACTAATGGTTTGAGAGAGACGTGACTTCCCTCAGAGTGCTGGATATGATTCAGGAGCTGGCAGGCAAAACCAGCTTTTAGTAAGGACAATATCTTGGTAAAAGTGCACTGCTTGAAATCCCAAAGGAGTTGGCTATGACCAAGTGCAGTTGGTGCCCAGCCCTCTCCTCCCATCTCCACCGGACCCCAGGCAAGGCTTTGCAAAGCTCTTCTGGCTGCAGCTTCAGCTGGGATACAGCAGCAGGTTTCTGCTTCTGTCCTTGTGAGGCCACAGCTGGAACTTCTCCTGGCTCCAAGGAGCCAAGGGTTGTGGCTGCTGTAGGATTCCCAAACTGGTCTGCTGCAAATGGGGTCCTTGCACTTCCACTCTCACCTGGCCTCAGTGAGTCATTCCACTGAAACTCCTGCCAAAGAGGCAGAAAGTTAACCATTTCTTCCCTGCTGAGGGCCAGGTCATTCCTCCATGGCCGTGCACATGACACTGGTTCATTTTGGAGATAAGATGGACGCACTCACTGAGGAAAAACAGTTTAGGGGTCCAATGCCTCTGTGCCAAGTACTCTAAAGTGAAATAGTTTTCCCAACATGTTTGCCTGGGTAGATGCATTTGGAGCAAGGATTAAAGGAGAGGATGGCAGGAAGTAGCAATACTGAACAGCTGAATAAAAATCCATTTTTACCATCTGGGAATGGTTTGTAGCTGTCAGAGTAAAGTTTTAAATGAGGATTTAAAAGAAGATAACTTGATGGGGGAAGATGCCTCCATTTCCCTCAAATTAGCACAGATTAAATTGATCTGAGAGGTGGAGACTGAATTGCCACTGCATTTGAGATGAGGAATTGTGCTGGTGAATGAGCTGCCAACACAGCTGGAACCTTGGAACTGAAACAGCCACCTCCAGGGCTACAAAATATCACCCCTCAACATGGAGCAGCACAACTCCAGTCTACGTCTGGGGACAGATGAGGTGACCACGACTGCCAGGGAGTGACCACAGTTTATGTCTGTGCTTCATGAATGATGAGAGAGGAGAGGAGCTCGCACTGCCTAAATGATTGATGTGCAAACAGTGTCTGCTCAAGCCTTCAAGGCCAGAGACAAGCCAGCTCCCAGCCACCACTCTGGTCTTTGTTGTCACCTCCACACTGACACCTGGACATGCAACACAGCAGCTGCTTTTCTGGTTCGTGCTTCCTATGGGCCCTGCATCACAGCCAAGGTGATTCAGAGCTGTAGCACCCCCAGCAACAGCAGGAAGAGCAGAACTCCCCCAGATACCCTCGAGTTTGGCTGTGATTTGTCACCCTTGTAGCCAGCCCTTGGAGTTAGCTCTGACAGACCTTATCTTGCTTAACCACTGGTGGAGCAAAGCATGGGAAGATAGACACTCTTTATGGGAAAGCTGAGAGCCTTCAGCCCTTTTTTGGGTCAAAGATCTGCCTCAAAGACATCTGGGATGATGTCAGACCATCTGGGCACCTTTTAGGAGGGATCTGAGTCCTGCTGACATTTCTTTCACAGTCCCTTGTTTGTTTGGGGAACGGGGTGAGGGTGAAGCCTGGCTACCCTGAGAGCTGTGCAGCTCACAGGGAGACAATATGTGGTTGTTAGAAGCTGTGGCACTGCCAGACACTGGCCCTGCTAGGCAGCAAGGGGAGAATTCAAACACCTCATTAAAATGCATATCCCAAGCCCACGTATTCACACTTTCCATTGCCTTAGGAGCACTTCTAAGTGTTTCATCTGTCCGCCCTCGCAACAGCTGGGCAGCAGGACTTCATCACCAGTGACACAGCCCCTTCCAGCCCAGCCAGCACCAGGGAACTGCTTGGGCTCGGGATCAGCCAGTCTAGAGAGCACTGCTAGCAGAGAGGAAAGCATTCTCAGCCACAGCCTTTGGAAAACAGGGCCCATGGACTGAAAGACGCACAAGAACAGCCTGCAGAGAGCAGAACTGGCGCCATCTGCATCCATGTGCGAAAAGATCCCACAACTAGAAGACAAAATTTCAGCACCCTTTGTCTTTCCAGATTCCTTGTGAGAAATCAAATTCGACAAGAAAGGAGCTAAGGCACGCGATGTAAATTCAGAGGGAATTAGGAACCCATAGCTCTGTCCAGTAACGTGTCTGAGAGTGCAACAGTGCAGAGAAGGCCTCAGAAATGAGATCTCCTACAGCAAGAAGGAGAAAAGTACAAGTGAATATGTTATTTGGCGAAAGATTGCAAGGAAGTACAGGGAGAATCAAAAGAGCTCCCTCCTCCCCTTCAGTATCCTCTGTGCTTTGGTTCTTCTCTTTGCCTTTCCAAACATGCCAAGACAGCTGATAAAAAGGTCCAGAGTGGGGTTTCCCAAATAACAACAGCCATAGCTCATCAATGTCCCCATGGTCTGTCAGGATTGATACTCTGACTTAAGGAAAGGCTGGCATCAAAGTCACACCTGAAATGGTGCTACCATGGTCAGACAAGGTGCTGCCATAGATTCGGTTTGGGTCCAGAGCCAAGGGAAGGCAGTGGGGGTTACAGGGAGCAGCCAAGGAACAGAGAGAGCAAAGGTTTGGGCAGTGTTGTTCCTGCTGAGGTTTGAAGCCACATCTTGTGAGTTTTGCTTTCCTCCATGTCCCAGTGTCCTTTCTGCCCACATAATGCTGGTCACATGTCACCTACCAGCAACAGAGACTTCTGTACCAAAAACAAGGGTTAAGCCAGAAGTGTATCCTTGGATTGTTTTACCTTCCTGCATCCCACTCTCAAGAGAGGACAACTGGCCCTTTCTTCCTCCACAGGGAATGTCCTGCAATTGAAGGACTGCAACTGCCCCTCTCCCTGTCAATGTATCTTTGTGCTTTCTTCCTGGCAGACATGAATGGCGTAACCAGGGAAAACTCCTTCGCAATTCTGGACAACAAGCATTTTGTTCTATACTGGCACAGGCCTGTGTTGGGAGGGAGTTTGGATGTAGAGCTCCGGACAATAAAGGTCTGTCTCCAGTCCATGGTCCAGTCTCCCCCACTCCGAACATCCCAGATCCTGTACTGGTCACTTGAACATTGCTGACTCCCTATATGGCCTTAAAAAAAGTTGCTTTGTAGTTGACCAGTCTGAAAAACAACCATCCTGTAGAACAAATATTTGTCCCTATTGCCTTTTCTGAAAAAGATTTTCCACTTAACATTCAGTAAAACACTTAGCTCCACATCCATCCAGGATACTTAAGCACTGAATTTTTGCTCAGTGGATGATAAAACCGTCTTCAAGGATGTGATCAGTTGGGATAACTCACTTCTCTAGCACCCAGCAGCATGGTGAGGATAAATACATGGAAAACTAATCTGATGATCAAAAGCTGATCTCTCAGGAACTGGAGTTCCATGAGCCCATAGGGCAGAGCAGATGCTCAGTCTTTGCAATCCCATTGCAGCACTGAGGATGTGAATAAACTCCAGGGCGAAGATTTAAGGAGGCAAGTTCTAATCAGCACCAAGCATCTTGAAGCCCTTATCCCAGTGCAGAATGGATTGCAGTTGGAGCAGTAAACAATTCTGTACAGTAAATAAGGCAAAGGGAAATGCTTAAGGGCTGCCCCACAGTGCTATACTGAAATAACCCCACTGGAACCATCAGGGCTGCACAGGCACACAGCCAGACTGACACAGCAGTGTCTGAAGGCCTAATTCTTCTCTTGTGCTTAGCTCATTTTAAGTGGAATCAGATCCCATAACATGCCCATCAGACAGTCAAACCCCCACCCTGTCAGCATGACAAAAAATTTCCAAGGAGTTTGCAGCAAAAAGGTCAGCACCAAGGGAAAAATGCCCCATGCCCTCAATGTGGAGCTTGACATCTCTCCCTCTGCCCATCTTCAGAGGATGGAGTTCATCCCAGGGCATGAAAACTGTTCCAGTAACTGGGTACTGTCATTTTCTGTCACACAGATCAGCCCCAACACAGTGCTGGGAAGAGCTGACATGCCCAAGAGCTGTCCACAACACATCCCCTCAGTTTCAGCAATCATCAGCTGCTGTGTTACACAGCAGGAATTGAGCTGAGACACAGATCACTGTGCACTTCATACTGACTAGCCCCATCCTTCATCATGGAGCCACTCTCACAGACTGGGTGTCTCAGCAGCCTGAAGCCTAACAGGTTTGAAGCTTTCTAGCCCCTACTCAGATCATCCTATCCATGGGTGTAACCTGCTAGGAGAGATGTGCTGCTCCTCCCTTGTGACTTCCTCATTTTCATTTCTTTTTACAGGACATGTGGTAGGGACTTTACAAGAAGATCCTAGTGATAGGACAAGAGGGAATGGCTTTAAACTAAAAAAGGAGAGATTTAGATTGGATATTGGGAAGAAATTCTTCTCTGTGAGGGTGGTGAGGCCCTGGCACAGGTTGCCCAGAGAAGCTGTGGATGTCCCATCCCTGGAAGTTTTCAAGGCCAGGTTGGATGTACCAGGAACAACCTGGTCAAGTGGAAGGTGTCCCTGCCCATGGCAGGGCTTTGGAACTGGTTGATCTTTAAGGTCCTTTCCAATCCAAATCATTCTAGGATTCTCTGATCTCTGGCGAGCGAGGGACCGTGACAATGGTTTGATGGTTGAAGCAAAGACCCAGCACTTTTGCTCAGGGTTAACATTAAGCAATGCAAGAGCACTAAATAGTTCCTTTAAAAAGCAAACTTGCCAGTTTTCCCACCTAAGAGTCTGCCACAGGGCTCTCCCAGTCCTCCAACATCTGCCCCCCATCCAATTTTCACCATTTCCAAACCCTCTCAGCATCTCCAGCTCTAGGATCCCCACTCCCTCCTGCACATCTCTGCCTCCAGCCCTTCCCCTGCCCACTTCCATCCTAAGCCACTGCCTCAGGCATGAGAAGAAGCCAATTCTTTGCCCAAAACTGCAGAGGAGAGAGCAGATTTTTTGGAGAAGGTTATGTCACTGCATCAGGGGTAACTATCCAAGAAAAAGCTCTCTCCTCATGGCACAGCATCATATCCCTCATTCCTAAGGGACCTCAGATTACATCACGTGGACCTCAGAGCTGCCTGTGAACACTGCTTGATGACAGTAATGTAACATGGAAGACCTCACTCCAGCAGGACTCCACGTGAGGTGCCACAAGCACTTCTGAGCTTCAGCTGCTCTCCACAGCCAGAAACAAACGGTCCCAGTTGAGCAACGTGTAGAACACACCCTGATTTAGGGTGAAGGAGTATTTATGTGGAAATGGCAGTGTTGCTACAAACAGTGCTAATCTAATAACTTCAGTCTTGGCAAAGATCTGGTGTCTTTTGGACTTGGGGGATCTTTGTACAGCCATAAGTCCAGACATGGGTTTGCCAGCTAAAGAGGCAAGACTCTGCAGAGAGACAAGCACAGGCAAAGAAAACAGCCTACCTAAATTCACATAACAGATCCATGATGAAAACACACATAGAAGCCAGGTCTGGCTTCCAGGTGTTGCTCCAGTAGCTGGGAAAAAACCCCTTAATTCCAGCTTGGAAAGGACTACTAAAGAAAGCTCTTTCACTTCACTGACTTTTATGCATTTGCCAGAGCCTTGAGGATACCAAGAGGCTTTAATGGCTCTGCCCAGCCCCAGCTGAGGCCTCCACCCACTCTCCTGCCCATTTAAGCTCCAGCCTGGTCCCTCACTCCCAGTCAGACCAAGAGCTGTGCTGTCTGTAGCTCTGGTATAGCTGTGCCTGGCCATAAACCTCAATGACCCCAATCCATGGACTGACTTCCCAGCTTGATTTAGCCACTTCTATTTCACTACAGACTTGTCTGGTGGTCACTGGGCTGTGTCTGGCACATCAGCAGCACCTGTTTCCAGTTCATCCTTTGATGAACTCAGTGATGATCCAACTGAAACCTTTGGGAGAGCTCTCAGTGTCTTCATGGGTTTTCAGTTCAAGCCTCAGCAGCATTTCCCTGCCAAACTGCCCTCACCTTTGCATCCTATTTACTCTGAACCTAGTTAAAGGACTTGCACTTTATAGGTGGTCTGGGATGTTCCTGGGAAATTTTGTCTTTGCTTCTACTGCCTCATCATGAAGGAAAATTGGCTGTTGGTCTTAAGACCAGAAGCAGATGCTCCCTGTCCTGGATACCTGAGAGCATCTTGCTCTGAAGGTTACTTGTTTCTCTGTATGACTCTGTCATTACTTAATAGTTTTAGGGTTAGGCAGATAATTTTTTCTGCATGACAAATACTTGCATTCCTCTTGGAAGAGAAATTTTATTTTTATTTTCTTAGAGCAAATAAATTCTACATGGATCTGATGTCTTATTTACTGTAGTAGTTCTTATAACCCATATTCACACCTCCAGAGAGGACTGAGATAACTCTGCTGTGGTGCATTCCTGAGTAGGAGGCAGCTGCATCGAGTTGTTGGTGCTGCAGACAGCTCTTCTGCGTTCTCTCGGGCTGTTTCCTTCCAACAGAAATGGAAAACCTGACAAAACTTTCCTCGTCACAGTAGCTTTAAACGCTCTAAAAGCTGTAATTAGAATTAGCATTTTTTCCAAAGTTCCCTGGCAATTTAAGGTTGTTCTCCTGAGCAGGAGCCATTATTTGGACTTACAGTCAGCAGGCTCGCAGCCAGTTCTGCAGCAACCAGCAGAAGTCAGAGGAGTTTGGAAGGAGAATGTTGAGTGTTCAGGTGCTTGTCTGCTCCTTCACCACCCTGAAACTCCTCAGGGGGGGCTGTGCTGAGGCACAGAGGTTGAGGGGTTGGGCACATAGGGCCCTCAGATGGGCTCCAGCAATGTGGGTGACTCAAGGGTACCAACAGTGTCCCTTGGACAGGCACAGGCAAAAAACCTGAAGCCCTTGCAAATCCCCAGCAGGTCCCAGTGTCAGCTGGGTTCCTCCTACAGCAATTAACCTCAGAGAAAATTACAGGCTGGCACACCACCATTGACAAGTTGCCAGGCTTGCGGTGAAGCCAACTGCTTAACTGAGTGTGTGGCATTTATTGCCTGTGGGAAAGGTAAGGTGAAATGAACCCGTGGTTGAAACAACTATATTTTATTATATATCTGCCAAATACCTGCAAATTCATCCTCTTGTGGATAAATTCACAGTTTGGAACGTCCTTGTTCTATGACATGGGTTCTTTTTCACCATGCTTAGTGGGGCTGGCACAATCATGGTAATCACAAGGTGGTGAACCTACAACTGTCCCCTCTTTCTCCTGGTTGTACCAATGTAAAACTGCTATATCCCCTTCTACCTAGTCAGAGGCACCATAAAACCAGCAGGGCAGACTGCTCAAAGGGCAAATCATTTTGTTTCCCAGTAACCCTGAAGATATAACCTGTTCCCCAGGCTCTCCTGGCTGTTAAAAGCAACTATTCCACACAGAACTTGCTGTCTCCTTGCAAATGAAGGAACAAAGTTCACAGGGATTTTCCTTGCCAGTGCGAATGTAATGATGTGCAAAGCCTTGAGCACATTAATATTTTTTTCTCATCATGCTCAAGAATTTTATATTCCTGAACTTTATCTCCCTGCCAATGCTAAAAGGAGACTGTAGCAAAGGCTCCGACTCTCAGTGGAGTTTGACTGCTGCAACACATCCGAGTCTGCTGGACATCACCAGAGCTCAGAGGCTGTGAAAACTCAGGAGAAATATCTTCCCCTCAAAGCTAGTATATCTCTTAGTGATGTGAGGGGAATGTTTCAAGGGTCTTAATCACAGAATCAAAGAACTGTTAAGGCTGGAAAAGACCTCTAAGATCATCAAGTCCAATTATTAACCCAGCACCACTGTGTTCACCACTAAACCATGTACCCAAATGCCACATCCACATGGTTTTTGAACATCTCCAATTATTTGATTCAAGCTGATCAATCAGTCTCACTGTATGTGTTTGCAACTGGACATTTGTTGCTTCAAAGACTGAGATATCTCAGGAAAAAAGGGATGGCACAAAGATAAAAATGCATGTTGGAAAAAGAAAACATTGAGAGCGGAAAAGATAAATGACTCAATTGGATTGTGGGAACTGCAGGATGCATGAAATCCTGACCCCACTTGAGTCACTTTGCCATTAACTTCGTGAAGGCAAGTGACGGAAAATTTTCAGGTGGTTGAAAATCTCCTCCAGTTGCTACAGAAAAAGGTGCACAGCTGATGTATCCCATCCCTGCTTAATACAATCCTAAAAACTGTCCTTTGCCATAGTTACTGCAGCTGACCCACAAAAGCACTCTTTACAATTGCTGACTGTATTTTTAGCTGACCTTGCATGTGACTCAGTAGAGAGAAATGAGGAAAGACAGTCCCATGGGATTTCCCAGCTCTCTACACACCACCACAGATTGCCACAGCTGTAAGAGTCCAAGAGAAAAGACAAAAAGGAGACATTTCCTCTGCTCAGATGTATCCTGCCACCAGGGAATCTGTCTGTAGTTTAATAAACATCTTAATAGCATCAACAACTGGGTAAAAATGACACTGAGCAGACATGGCTGTAACTGATCACACTTTCCTAGAGAACCAAGAGAAGTTTATTTTTCAGCCAGTCCTAGGTTTTGGTCTTTTCTTGATTAATCTGTGTAGGGTTTTTATGATTTTGATCTTAACTCCATGAAGTTCTATTTTTTGGAGCAGCTGGAATCCAAGCAGTTTCAATCAAAGGAAGATAAGTGCTTCCCTCACATAGCACTCTTCCATAACATACCAGTGGTTCTCCATAAAAAGAATATACTCAGATAACAGGCAAAAAGTTGGGTACACCCTCAACAAAGGTTCTGGATAGACACTTCTCTCACTTCAGGCTCAAGAGGAACCTCCCTGTAGCTAATTTGCCTGAGATCCATGCATGTTTAGCAGCAGGAACTGCCTAGGTCATGAAGTAAACCTTCAGGGGTTAATGGCTGTGTTGTTGCTAATAAGTGTAATGAAAAGAAACTCTTGACACTCAGGAGGAGAATAAAAGCTTTCATAGTGCAAGGTTAATCTGCTGACTACTTGTGCAGCTCACAAAAGCACCAAAGCCCTTTGGAGTCTTAATCTCCCTGGTTCAGCACTTGGTCACTGACTGTCTGCTTCCAGCATGCAGGACTGGGGGCATTTGTGCCAGAACTGTTTGTTCTGAGAAGCAGGGTGGTCATTTTTCACCAGGAGGATAACAGAAAGCCAAGAGCCAGGCCCTGTCCACGGGACTTTGTACAGAGTCACAGGCATCTTGATTTGAGACTTCATTCAGCCAAGGACTAGGAACGCTTGTTAACAACTCTCTTGACAAGAGAGTTATCTTTCCCAGTCACTGGGGAAGATAATTAGGATCCATAGAATCCATATTCCATTATTATTTGATGTGCCCTTCAGCTTGGTATGGTGGCTCACATTAAGGTCTGTGCCCTGGAAAAACATCTGAGATTTGTTCTGAAAGACTCAGATTCCCAAAAAGGACAAAATAACTTTTCTTTCAGCAGAACTTCTTGAGTTATACTTCATTTAGTGTTTTGCCGAGGTAATTTAAAGGCAGCAGTGTCTTCTCTATGTTGTTAGACTGGATACAATAGTCTGCTGAATGCATTTTGCTGGGAATTCTCCTTAATCTGCCTCTTTTCAAGCCATACAGAACAGAACTGCCCAGGACAACCCTATGCTCAGTTTTGGCAGCACTGACCCTTACGGAGTGATGAATCTTTCTACACTTCTTGTTCCCATTCCATTCCCACTAACATGATCATTTCTCATTGCAGGTAAACCATCTTGAGGTGTCTTCAGAGCCACCTCTCACCTCAGACACAGCAAACATTTTGCAGAAGAAAAATTGTGAGACGAAGTCTGAACCAAGCTCAGAGCCGAGCAGTCCATAATAAACACAAGGAGCTCACCTGCTTCAGCTTCGTCCCCACCATGGAAGCGCTGCTGTCCAGCACAAACACAACGTTCTTTGGCAATGGAGGAAGATCTGTGGGGGCGAAGTAGTGCACAAAATACCCATTGAGGATCTGTGGAAGAGCAAAGGAGTCAGGAATCAAGGGTAGATCATAATGCAATGTTCTAAGCACATCATTATGGGATATTTAGATATTTGTCTGCTTTCAGTGACTCTGTCTACACTGGAGGGTATGAATGCTCCTTGGTATCCTTCTTAATTCTGGTCCCCTGTTTATCCAGACTGGATGAGCCAACTGGAGCTCTCCACATCTCTTTCCATGGTTGACATTGGGGTTTCCTTCCAAGTGCAGCAAGGATATAACATATGTACCCACAAATCAGAACCACAACATGCACTTGAGGAACTGGCCTTGTATCCAGATATGTACTGCCAGTATATTGAGAAACAGAAAAGCAGACACAAAAAAGAAGCTCAGCGAAGTAGGGTTTTAAGTCCATCTTGTGGCTGCCAATTGACTGGTTCTATTTTGGATAGTTCTTAAAAGCTGGAGGAGTAGATTTCGCTTGGAAAGCATTTTCTAGGAATTTGGAGCAGGCAAGACAAGTGAACCACCTCAGGTACAGCTAACTAAACAGAAAAGATTTATTATGTGTACATTACCTGAACATCCCCAACACTCAGCTCCCTGTTGACATCATATCTAATTATGAAGTCTCCCAAAATTCCATTTCGAGCGATCCTGGTTTGCTCAACAACACTGGGATTGAATGTAACCTTAGCTAAGGTTTTGGTGTGCCCAATGACAGTAGAGGGAGGAGGAGACACATCACCTGTTGAGATAAAACCACAATATTACAGGTTTTTCCCATTGCCTTACTGCCATCAAAGCACAGCAAAGGTGGTATTGCCATGGAGCCAAGTCAACCAGCACAGTGACTTACTGAGATTGAAGATTCAGCTCTCCAGTGATAAAGAGAGATAAAAAAATTATTAACCCCTCTCCTCTAACTTTAAACTGAAACCCATCTTGCAATGCTATAAGGGATATAAATATTTGCAGAAAATTCCTGTGTTCAGTTCTGTTTGGCCAAACACACCTCAGATATGTACGTGCTGTTGATTGCAGCCAGCTGTAGACATCTAGGATGCAGATCCTACACCTGAGATCCTGCCAGTAGATGCAAGTATGATTCATTCGACCTGTTTAAATATCTCTTCCAGGATTAGATGAATCACACTGTAGATTTTCCCCCACTGATTATAAAGAATTCTTGAGGTGGCATGTTCAGGCGTACTGCAGGCATGTGAGGTGGGATTGATCTGAGTGACTGATCCCATGATCTGACAAGTGTCTTATGTGTAATGTCTACATTTTACCAAGTCACCTTAGCTGCCCTTATGTTCAGCAAAAGTTATCATTATAGTCACTGCAATTTCAGTATAACTAATTCAGACAAAATCCAACACTGCCAGTGCAGTCACACGAACTGCATCCTTAAGATGTAACTCATCCCAAACTCTGAAAACCCTTCCTGAATCAATAAAGAGGGATGTGCCTGGCAGAGGGCACCTGAGAGAAAGACCATTACTTAGGTCTGAGTCACCCTGCAGGAAGCTCTCCTTGTACTGTTATTTGTGCTCATTCTCTAAAGTTGAGGGATGTTGAAGACAAAAGCCTTGTCCAAGGAGACTGGATGACAGATATCATTCAATTTCAGTAAAATCAAGAACTGACTCTGCATTACAGCTTCTCATGCTATGCCAGCTCAAATCCATTCATCCTGATGGAAATAGAGAGGGAGGTCCCAGCCAACACACTGAAATCACATAAGGGCACTAGTGTTGGATGTTAGAGAGGGCTTATAAAATGATTACCCAGAGCTTTGACATTTTTTCTAAAATCCATGTACATTTCTGATTTCTCCTGGCAAAGATATCAATCAACATCGCTATAAGATTTTACCTCAGTCTTGATCTGTTTTTATTTTTATAGCTGCCCTTTGATCTAATGAATCAACAGATGCAATATGCTTTTAATACACAATGTATCAGATTTGCTTGTATTTGCCTTCTTGAATTTTCCATCTGTCTTCTATTGCTTCCAGAAATCCCATGTAACTGCTAGTGTGTGGCAAATACCTAGAATGCATAGAAATGGCTTTAAAGTTAATTTATATTTTCTGATCTGAGGGCTTCACGTTACTTCTTCTTAACTGCTGCAAGGAAAGCCTGCTGTGGGTCAGGCTGCCTGGGCATATCACACCAAGGTCAGTCCCATGCTGGAAACAGAAGCTCCCTCCTTATTCCTCCTGCACATCCACACCCATGGCCTTTGGGCAGCATTTCCATGTTTCTCTGACCTAAATACAATGATGGGTGAGGACAAGGTGCTGTGCCAAAACAGCATGAGCTCCAGTCTTAACATTTCTACGAACCATTGGAAATCAGCTCATTTAGGTAGCAACTCCCTGCCTCAGTCTCCCCACCTGTTAAATGAGCATAATCACACGTAACCTGTCTTTTAAAGCTGTGTGGAATCTAGGTGGAGCATGTGGATCACATTGCCTCCCTCCATTGCTCCTCAAAACACTCTCCGGAGGGGATAAATGTCATCCTTTCTAACACAGACAGTGCTTTGGGGATCTCTGGAGAGGAAGTTTCCAAGGCTGTCTCACAGAGCCATTTTAAGTGACCAGAGTTGCTGAGGAATCTCTCCCATCCTCTTCATAGCCACTCATCTCCATCTCTGGGACAGAAAATAAAAACCAAAAAATGGTCTGATAGAAAAGGTCCAAAAAAGAATTTTTTTTTTTTTCTGGAATAACAAAAATCAGGTCTGGAATGTAACTTACCTAATTCATCCCATGTTCCCAGACCAAATCCCTTCCTACTTAGTTTTTTGATGCAATCAGGAAACACTCCAGACCCCCAGTAATGGAAACTCAGTGCCTGCACTTGCCAGCCCTTTCCAGAGCTTTGCTTTTTTCACTATTAGGAGTTCTCCATGTCTAATTTACATTTTTTCTTGTGGATTATAAACCCGTGACTTCTTGTTCTTTCGATTATTGACACAGAAAGCACAGTATCCTTTTCCTCCTTGCAGCAGCCTTTTATATTCTTAAACACAGTTCCTAAGTCTTCCCCCAGGTTCTTTTTTAGGCAGTACTTGATATCTGGATCACAATTACTCTCCTCTGTTTATTGGCCTTGTTCTTTATAAACAAATGACAGAGAGAGAAAACTCTATGAGATATTTCAGAGTCCAGAGCATGGATGAGCTCCAAATGCCTGGGCTGGTTTGTGCTCACACTGAGGGAGTTAATAGAGCCTTCAGACAAACTTTCCACTAAATTCATCTAAACTAGTAAACAGAGAAGGAAAAAGCATTTTCCATATGAAATTGTCATCCTCACGAGAGGAACAGTTAAACCTAAATTATTTTGGAGGCTGGCAGAGTTGGGATTAGAGCTCAAGTGCAAAGTTCATCCTCTGCTAACATGTGGAAACTTCCAGACAGCTGTTATAAGAAATAAAAAGCTTTCTGAGACCTTTGACTTCAGAAAGAAACAGTTGCCCTCAAGCAGCCTAGTGTCTCCTGCCCAAGCCCATGACTAGCTGTCACATGGCTACACTGGAGGAACAGGATGAGGACAGTATCCAGGACATCATTCAGAAAGTGGCTCCATTCTGAGGTCACCAGAGAAGGTCTGCATCATTGGCCTCAATGCCTCCTTTTTTGGGGTTTATATGTGACAGAAGACAGCACCTGCACATGCCAGAAGATCCTTTTCCAAAACTCACATGCCTAATACCTTCCTTTGGGAAAAATACAACTCCCAGATGGAGCCATGTGTGCAGGAGTTACTGTCAAAGGAAATATCCTAGAAAGATCTGCCATCACATGGTCTCTGCTCCATATTCGGAGAAGATGGATGCAGGACTTTCTAAGAGCCAAGAGAAGGACGTATCCACAAGTGAGACTGGAAGAGACACCGGTATGCTGGTGGCTCAAACACTCAGGGAAAGCTGCTGATGTGCAAAGCACCCACCCAGGTGCTGAGGGCGAGCACAGCCCAGCTCAGGCTGCAGCTGGTGCTGGACCAGATAAGGAAAGAGGTGAACCCTGGGAGAAGGGAACTTTGTCTCTTTGTCCTTATCAAGTGAACTCAGCTTTGATAGCTCCCCTGCCCGGGCAGTGCAGGGACATTCACATGGAGCCTGAAGGTGTTCACTCTGCTGATGGGCCATGATAGGCCATAATTGACTCAACAGCGCTAAGGCAGCTGTATCTTCTTAGAAGTTGTCAAAATTCCCAAAGCATCCTGTGATCCACAACATTCCATCGTCCATTTCAAACTCCCCACCCCAGGAGAGGTACCTGGGCGTTCCCACCTAAACCTGAGTGAATATAAACCTGATGGATTTCCCTAGGATTTCCCTCACTCCTTGATGGATCTGGTCTGTGGCCACCACTTTGACCAAAGGACATTGAAATTACAACAACCAAGTCCTGTCACAAGTCTTTCATGTAGTCAGATCTTTCTACTCTTACACATTTTCTTGAGTGATGTTTTTATGGTTTTATATTGTCATATTACTAGAGATAATAAGAACCGAAACATATCTGTTTTCCTGTGCAACCAAGTTGTTCTAAAATAAACCCTACATGTGTGTATTTACAAACACTGATCATTCATTGTCGTTTCACTCGAATCTGCCCCAAGGGATCTATTAACAAGAACCTGGGTTGCACTTGCTTGCTGAGGCTTGATGGCACAATATGTTTTTCATTCCATACTCTCAAGTAATTTATTAATACTTACCAAAATCTCATATTTTATCATTAACTGTGAGAT
Organism: Eulacestoma nigropectus; assembly: GCA_013397775.1. Taxonomy (NCBI): domain Eukaryota; kingdom Metazoa; phylum Chordata; class Aves; order Passeriformes; genus Eulacestoma; species Eulacestoma nigropectus. The sequence continues at coordinate 598,832 of VZTE01004411.1, forward strand.
ACTATAGACATCTTCTTAGACATAGGAAATTGAGGAAGAGCATTTTCATGACATATTCAAACTCAAACCAGTCAGGCAGTACCATTTTCCAATGTTCAGGCCTCTTTTCCTAATGTCATAATTTTTTAAGTCACAACCCCTAAATTGGGGTATTGCAGGTAACACAGTATTGCAGCACCTGGTCTGGTATGCTTTGCTTCCATGCTCTCCCAGCCAAATGGTACTGAAGAGGTTTTAAGCCATGGGAATCCAAGAGAGAGCAGACCATTTTTCATGGTTTACTCCCAGTTTACAGACTCTCTGCCAAGCAGCCCCTCTTTAAATGTGAGTTTCACGATTCACATCTCTTTCACTTAAAAACCCAGAGCCTTCCCTGGAGGTCTCACTGGATGTCCAGATCCACGCTCTTGGGTCTCTGTGTGTCATATGAGCAAGAAGGCTTCTCAGGGAGGAGCTAATGGCTCTGATGGCTTGTTTTGGGATCTAGCTTGAGAGACCGCAGCTGGAATATCGTGGACAACCACGCGGGAGGATTCCAGACAGAAAGGGTCTGTAACTGAATTCTGAACACAGATAAAGCACAGGGAATCTGAGCTTCAGTTGCGTTACCCATCCTGCAATGGGACACCTATTTTATATACATTTTACTGGCTAGGGAGGATTATGGAATCCTACAGCCTGGGCCCATTTTTATACGAGCTCTTTGAAATCTGAAGCAGGGTGCCAAGAATGTCAGTGCTCCCAGACTGCCATTTGGATAGTGAGTTACATGAGTTTTCCCTGTATGTCATTTACATGTAGGAATTTCCATACCGCACTGGACCAACAGTGTGTCTGCTCTGCTTAGGCTGCCTCTAGCCTTGATCAATGCCAGATGTCTTGCAGGAAGCCAAAGGCCAACAGCGCACTGCGATACTCCCTGATAGGTGAAAAAGGCTTCCTGCCTCTCCTGATGAGGAGCAGAGCACATTTATCACTTGGCACGTGGATGTACGACACAGAGATTAATGAGGCTTGACCTGAGGATAGTCCAAGTCCCTGAGAGCCTTAATCTCAGTGTGATTTGGATGAAATCAGTAGGATCCCACTGAGCAATCTGTTTAACTCCAGTTCACATTCTTTAGGATCTTTCTGTGGCAGACATGAACAGCGCCACTGATTCTGCTGGCACTGTGTTGCTTGAAGGGACTGAGGGTCAAGTCTCAAAAGACTCTGCCTCCTCCTTCCATCTTTCTTTTTTGGTGTTTTTTGCCAACATGTAGCAATCACAGTATCCCGAGCCCCTCACCGCTGGTTTACACCAGAAAAAATTACCTTTTCACTGTCTGAACAGCAAGCGAGGACGGTTGGAGGTGAGAGGAGATGCTCAGATAACACTTAGTGCTTTGGCAAAACATGGATTTTCCTCTCGGAATTTCCCATGTTCTGAAGTGCAGGATTTCCTATCTGCCTTGGCATGGATGGATGGAAAAAACAATTCACTTAAAACAAACAGCTCCCAGGAGATGTGGAGGCCAGGGAAGAGCCTGCTCCAGTGCTGAGCACAAGGCCTGAAGGCCCAGTTCAAAGCTCTTAAAGACAATAGCAAAAAAAAAAAGGCCTATTGAGATTACTGGGATTGGCCCTGTATTCATTAAGCTTCAAAGTCCTCACAGGCTCATGCACAGATACCACACAGACACAGTCAACCAGAGAACACAGATCCTACACTGCCAGGCCACTTCTTGAGGAGTGATCAAGGCCCCACAAGTAACAGAACCACGAGTCATAAAATCTCTTCTTACCTTCAGCTTTCCCATTGCCTTTCTGCTTGCTGTTTCGAAGGGGAGGCACTTCCAGGGACACTATTCCTGAGTTCTCCAGGATGTTCACCTCCACTCGTAACCTCCCCACCAGCTGCTGGGGCCGGATGCTGATGGTGTATTCGTACTTCCCCAGTCGCCTTTGCAGAAGTTCTTCATAATGCAACATGAACCTGGCCTGCATCTTGCGAGGAATGAGGGCAGAGGCCTTGAATGTCTCATAGCCATTCTCCCTGGAAGGAAAATCCAAAGACACCTTCACATCCCATACAAATCACACATTACCTCCTTCGCCTCCCCCTTTGGTTTTGCCTTACCCTCTCCCCCATAAATAATCAAGTGAACCTTCCCGTCAAATCTTGTTGAACTCCTGTTGCATTTACCACTGAACTTTGTTGATTTACTACTTTATATAAATAAATTATATTGTTGCTTCCCTCTTGAGTGAAGTGGATGACTCTGTCCATGACAGGACCTTAATTTTCCTTTCTGTTATTCAGGAAGTAACAAGAATTCCTTCCCCCAGTAGTATATCCTGGAGCATCTCAGAATTTAAAAAGTTGTGTGGCAGGGTTAGAAAAGGCCACATGCAATTTTACATGGCTTGAAGTATAGGAATGACACCAGGCAGTGCAGATAACATTCAGTTTTGCTGCTCCTGCCTATAAATCCATAGATGGGCATGCCAAGGCAGCCATGATAAAGGTGGAAGGAAAGTGCCTCCCTTCCCAGAACACAGCCAAATGCACAACACTCACCTTCCCTCCGTGGGGGTCAGAGGTTTCTTGTGCCTTTCTTTGTCATTGCTGCTATTTTTCTTTTCTTTCCCTGTGACCTCTCCATAATAAGTCTTGTTGCCAATGCTCCTGGAGAGATCAGAGATGTCAGCGTGGTCACTCTGCACCCAAGTACAGTGACAGGTGTACATTTGCTGCAGGTGAGTTCACAGACTGTGATGTGAGAAGAATCTCTGCTGGTGTCACTCTCTGAGTCCACCCAAGTCTCGGGGGCAGAAGCCAACTCAAGAAGTTCCCTGGCTGAAAATACCAGCCCAGTAAAAAGGCAAAAGTCTGTTATTCCTCCTATTCACTCTAAATGGAAGTATTTCTTAAAGAGTGGGTCCCCTATCCCCTCTGGTCAAGTCTGAAGCTGTGGCCCCAATATCTGCCTGTAGAGAGGATCTGAGCATGATCAAACCAAACGTGTTTGAAACCAAGAGTTTAATTTATTAGTCATTTTACTAAGAGGTTTCTCTCTATTTGGTTTATCATTCACATCTCCAGCAGCCACTGAACCTATCTGCTGGTTGCAGTTGACTTCTGTTCCATTGGCAATGTGGAGAACATGGAAAAACAAGAAGATTCTTAAGCATTACAGTCAGTCAGGCGAGATAAATATATGTGCCAGTGTTGCTGAAACATTCTCTGGAAAGGTTTTTGAGGTCTTGAAGAGAGTTTTCTCTTTCAAATCAGAGAGGAGAAGGAAGTGGTTAAAAGACACTCAGATGGGAAATAAAATAGTTTCCCTCCCTGTTTACATTGAGGATTTGACTTTAGTATCCCAGCATCCACAGACCTGCTCTGTGCACTACTTACTTACATGGTAAAGTTGGAGATGAAAGCTGCAGCTGGGATCTGCATCTCAAACACCGCCTCCCGTGCCTCAGAGCCGCTGTTCACCATAGTGCAGGACACTGTGGTGAAAGCGTAGCGGGAAATGATCGTGGATCTCACGTGGAACTCAGACATCCGAGGCCTGGTTTCCTGTAGGAATCAAAAGGTTACCTCTAAACAGACAGCTGGGTAACTCACCTCTTCAGTGTTTCAATGGATTTAATATTTAATATGTACCAGCAAACTCACACCTGATGAGTATTAGACCTCCTGACAACAACAGGCAAGGTGGACTTGTCCTCAAAATTTCAGGTGAGCTCCAAACAGTAAATCAGGAATGTGGTACTGCCTTTGTTCATGCACAGAGGCCACAGACATTCTCCAGTGCTCAGGAAGGGTCTGAGAGCTCTGCTTATGGCAGCCTTTAAATTGTGAAACACCCTGACAAAATCCATGTGTCCTAAACTGAAGCCTTCAACCTTAACTGTGTGAAAGGATCAGGATTATTCCCTTGTGGCCTGGGAAGAGAAGCCCAAAATATGTCCCCATGGGGTCCAGAACTGCGTCACAGACCCTGCCCTGTGCACTGTGCACAAGAGCAGATGGAAGACTTCTTGAAAGACTGACATCACCCTGTATGAAGCAGCACCTTCAAATTCATCCAGTCAGATCCCTAAGTTGTGTAAACAGAGAAACTGCTGTCAGTTAAATCAACTGAGTCCTCCTCTGCTGAGAATCCATCCTGGAAGTCTGCGCCAATGGATGAAGACACTTAATAAAAAACATTGTCACTGTGACATCTCAAGCAAAATATTTTAAGCTTTTTAGCCCACACTGGACTCCTTCCAGCAGAGAAGCAGCAGAGACAGCAGTGAATGACACATGATGTAGCAATGGAAGCTGAAAGCCAATTTCTGTTTCTTGGGAATGTGTTTTCATGCACAAGTCCTGAGTTGGAGCATTTCTCCAGACTAATATGTTTTTTGACAGCAACATCTCCATGGAGCTCAAATGTTTTCTTCCTGGAATACTTCAGTGTACTTAACTGTAAGCAGCCCTTGAACAAAAAATCTGTGCATCGACTTACACAATCAAAGACCAAACCTTCAAAAGCAGAAGGGAGATAAAGGGTAAAATACACTGTAAATACAGAGCAACCTCACTAAGCCAAATACAGTGAGACTCTTCCTACTTAGGCTGATAAAAACTCACAGTCACGTAAGTGTTGTGAGGACAAGAACAGGCTCTTCAGCTGCATGTCCAGGATTTCTTTCAGAACCAAAATAATTTTGGCAAACAGCTTAAGAAAGGGAGCAAGTGTTTGTCTGAGTATGAAACAAGAACATTTCTGCAGTAGCTGATGGCATCAGAAGTAACTGAGCATCCAACCAACCAAGCTGCTGGGTTAATGAATTCCAGGCAAATGGAAGAATGAAGATCCGCTGGGAACACAGATCTACCAACAGACCTGGCATAAAGCCCTGCCGGCCTACACTTTCAAGGCTTGGAAAGACTGATAATGTGTCTCAGATGAACCTAATCATGATGGATATCTTTAACTGGGGAATGTGCTCTGTGTCTGGGATCCCACTCAGCTCACATGGAGCAAAGTGGCAAGAGATTAGAACTTCCAGGGTAGGATTCACCTCACTGATTTTAGGCAGATCAGTGCAGTGGATCTGTGGATCTAGACTAGAACACCCCTGCACAGATCTAATGTCCCACCTTTAGACCACTGCTTAATTAACTGCTGTTAATTAGAACTAGATCCTGCTGTTCTGATACATAGGCATGGCTTTCCAGTCTCATTATCCTGAAGGTGGAGAGGATGGGGAGTTTTGATTGATAGGATTGTAGGAATGTTTTAAAATATAATGAGCTGATGCTTCATTCAGTCTTCCCTGCCACTAATTGCCTGTGGCATAGCACGGTACCTGGAGGATTTAATAACAGAAGTTGTAGAAAGAATCGGAAACTACAGCAAATTCTTTGGTTTCAGACCTTCTGCATTCACCCCCATGTGCTGCAGTTCATCATGAACTGTGGGTTTATATGTAGCTGACAGATCCTCAGCAAAAGAGGATCAAGCCCTTTGCCTTTCACTTGAGATACAAGTGGCTCTGCAGTGACCTGTCTGGCACTGTGAATGCACTGATGGATTCACAGGAACTCAGAAAGTCTTTCAAATGTGACAGAGAACACAAACTTGCCCTTGCTATGACAATAACCTGAGAATGGTTGTGTTGGGTGAGAAAAAATCAGTTCTAACCCTGTAGCCTGTCCCTGGCAGAGACCAACAGCACATGTTTAGAGGAGAGTGTAAAATCAGTCCAACCTACACTGATACTACCCAGAAATATTCTCTCAGTTTTCAGCAACTTGTGGCTGAAGGAACTCTGAAGTCAAGGGAGGTATTTTGGTGGTATATTTGTATTCTGTGGATTTTTCTTCTATTACTTTACACAGCTGCTTTTTGAATCCATGTAAATTTTAGCATCTGCAACATCTTGTAGCAGAGTTCCACAGCTTAATGGTATTTTATATGAAAAAACACATCACTTAGGGTGTTTTTGCTAAATCCACTCTTTGCTGGCTTCAGCTGACCTCTGTTACAAATCACAGAATGGTTTGGGTTGGAAGGGACCTTAAAGATCATCCAGTTCCAACCCCCTGACATGGGCAGGGACACCTTCCACTAGACCAGGTTGGTCCAAGCCCTGTCCAGCCTGGCCTTGGACACTTCCAGGGATGGGGCAAATATCTCTATCCCACTGAGCAAGCTCCAGTTCTGATATCATTAAAATCCGAGGAATGGCAATAAACCACAACAAAAAAAAGACATTCAACACCCCTCCCTCTTCCTGGTGGATAGGACTTGCTGTTGGAGAAATCAAACACTGAATAAGGGCATCACATAGAGCTGAGGATGAACAAGTTGGTTCATCTTCCCATCCCTGGAAGGGATCTGCTATTCCCCGTATATAGAAAATATAAATGGTGTGGGCACAGGCCGCTTCCAAGCAGGTTGCTCGGTCAGGCTGGGCGCACAGCCCGAGTTCCACTCTGTGATTCCTGTGCTGCATTCCCTGGAGCTCTTGCACAATCCATCAGTGCCTGGTGCTCTGACTTACAGCTGCACAAATGCCTGGTTTGTTTTCTGCACTTTTTATTAAGGCCTTCAGAAGATGAGAGGCAGCTCAAAGGAAAAAAAAGCAAAACAAACCATTTGTTTAATGTTATTATCACCGTGATTTATCATCCCTATTAAAAATTAAGTGAGGGAATGCCAAGGCAGCAGATTAGCACACTGCTATGAGGCAGGTTGGCTGGCTGCTTTGTGGAGGTGTCCTGGTTATGATGATGAACTGGCAGCTGAAATTTTCTCGCCAAACAAATTATTTTATGCTTGTTTACATGAAATATTTGGAAAGACAGAAAAAGAGCTGAATATAAATGAAATCCATTCTGTATTTTTGCCTTTATCAGTTGCTTTCATCAAAACAAATTGACTGTCTCTCAGATTAGAAGTAATAAACTGGTAATAAGCCTGAGAGCTTCTCTCTAGGCTGTTGATTCCAATCTGTCAAAGATGAAGGGGACCAGAAGCTGTTAAGGTGATTGCTGCTTGGTGTGTGAAATGAGTTCCACCACTTCTCAACTGGGAAGTCCCCAGAAAAGCCAGGAAAAATAACTGGCCATGAACAGCAATTCCACTGGCTGCCTCTCTACATCTAAATCTTGGATTTCCATGCTGAAAGAAGGATATTGGCTTCCTTGTTTTCTTCCTTTCTTCTGTAGATTTTGTCAGAGAACAACAGATCTTCAAATTGCAAAGCAAAATCTCCCTTTCTCTTCAAATTCAATGAGATTTCATCAGGCTCATGTTCACTGCGTGGTTAAGGTTTGTAACATTAAGAGTTCCTCCTCCAAATCTGGGCTTGGGAAGATGGATTGGGAAATATTAGAAGAACCCGTACCTGTTGCATTGATCAAAATGAAGATTTTTTTTTTTTGTTACCCAGAATCTCACTCTACCATCACATAGTTCATTCCTGGGCACAGGGATGCACGCACACACACACACATATCCAGGGAAAGTGTAGTTCCTATGAGGTAAAATAAAGACAGGGTGTGATACGTACCAGCCTCTGCAGGAATTTGGCCTGCCTTGGGACACGGCGAGCAACCTGCAAAGAGTTAAGGCAGTTAGTGGCTTCTGTTAAGCTTACAGCAGACATGTCACTTGTTTAATCCCAGACACGAGGCTATGTGACTGATCACCCATGGCCAGGTTCAAATGTTCCTGTGGTTAAAATTAAAACCTGAGTCTCTTCTATATTAACAGACCCACTGATCAAAGCTCAGCAGTGGAATGTGGCTGTCTCAGGCAAGGAGGTGCTGGGTGTTTTGCAAATGGTGCTTGGCAAGGGACCCTCTATATGATGGCAGGAAGCTCAGCCTTTAGCCCTGGCCCCGGATGCTAAAAACACCCCTGGAAATATTGAAGGCCAGGCTGGATGGGGTTTTGAGTAACCTGGTCTAGTGGAAGACGTCCCTGCCCATGGCAAGGGTTTGGAACTGCATGATCTTTAAGGTCCCCTCCAACCCAAATCATTCTATAACTAGTTTTATAACTAGTTTAAATAATGTTACAGCTTCAGCTGTATGAACATTAGCTCAAGAGCAGATCTGTTGCCTAAATACCCCTCCACAGGTACTGTGTATTTATTGTTCAGTGACAGAAAAGCACTAGTCATGTGCAAGGATGGAATAAAGATATTTAAGTTCAGCCACAGACCTTATTATGAAACAAAGTGCTCTACCTATGACAGTGCAATCATACTCACTGTATCACCCTTCTCATCAACTCTGACTTCTTCTCACACGGTGTGAGACTCAGCTCAACAACTTCTCCAAATCAAGTCCCTCCCCAAAGCGAGTCTTTTGTCAGTGAGGGAAGCCAAATGACGTCTTAAAATGTCAGTGGAACCCCAGAGAGCAGAAAAATGCAACAATATTTTTTTACCTGATTTGCCCTTTCTGTTGATTTACACTGAAATTGCAGCAGCCCTTGCCAAAGAGATGATTTGATGTCTGTTTATATCGTGCATTGAAAAGCTCAGGAATGCCCAATGGGGAAATTAAAGTTTCATCCATGAGAATCTTTACTATTTCCTTCTGCATTATTTTAGCCAGCATCACAAAATTAGAACCAAGGGAAAACAGGTCCCTCAGGAAATTCTCAATGGAGAGGAGAGGAGAGGGTCGGAGAGGAGAGCAGAGGGTCGGAGAAGAGAGGGTCGGAGAGGGTCGGAGAGGGTCGGAGAGGAGAGGAGAGGAGAGGAGAGGAGAGGAATTGTTTTCATCTTAAGTTTTGGAAGAAACTTTCTGTCTGGGCCTGTTGTCTCAGACAAATAAAGCCCCTCAGGAGCCTTCTGTGAGGGGCTTGAGTCTCCATCACAGCAGGTTCTTCAGAACAAGACAGATAAATATCTGTGAAGTTGGTCCTGCTTGGAGCAGAGGCAGGGATGAGAGATCAATAGCCCTCAGTATTTTTCTACTGAAGGTTTACCTTTTGGAACAAATCCACCTGTTGTTCTGTATGGAATGGTCCCGGGGTTTTGAAAGACTAATCAGTGAAACTGGAAACTTGGTTCCTGGCTTTATCTTTCCCCACCACAAACCCATTTTGTTTGCTTGCTAAATTGCATAAGAAGGCTCTGTGTGACTTGGCTCCTTCAAGAATCACCTTCTAAAGTCTTGGGGATACCCAGTGGACATCAGTGAGGAGCTAAGGATCACCTGAGAGCAATATCCTGTTTTCTAGGACTACTGCCAAAGCACTGCTGCAGGGTTTGTGATCAGTCCATTGGACTGTTCTAATCAGGCAGCTTCATTGGCATCATCTAATGGAACACTTTCAAAATTACCATCAACCTTTAGCTCTAAAGCCTTCCAACACACTTATTAAAGCCAACTAATTGCTAGTAGTGACCCCATAACTTACTGCCATCTGTTAATCCTAGCACAGTGTATGGGATATAAGCTGTGCAGTGGATTTGTTTCTAGTGCAGTGTCTCGATCTAGGGGAGCACCTGCCAGTTCTCAGCCTGGCTCAGGTGTTCAGTGAGGACAGACAGATGTCCTCTTCTAGAGCTGGCTGTCCCAGGGCACCAGGTCACCACACCTATTTACACATCACTGCTTTTCTGGTGGAAGTAACTGCTGCCACTGACCTGCCAGCAGCACAGCTCCTGTGAAAACACCCTCATTTGCCTCAAGCAGCATCAGCCAGGTTATTTCAGCACTATGAGCCAGTTCTTTGAGCTTTGCGACTGATTTTCCCCCTAAAGCAGGTGTGTGAGCCCAGATACCACTCCACTGGCAGTGGTGGAGATATTCTCTCCCACTTGGACAGGTGGGTTTGTAAAACAGTGCTGGGTTTTGGCTGAATTCCACAGAAAGGAATATGCATTCATGATAATCAGGGTTGACAACAAAGTTGTTTCCTCACAGGAGTAAGATGTGGATGCTTCTGGAGAGAGATTCTTCCTATTCTAGGTGGAATGGGTACAGATATACGTGAAGAGTCTCACTCTTCCCACCCTGTGGCATGGCAGAAGATGCCAAATACAGGCAAATACTGACATTTTAGACACTCTGGATTATCCCACCTGACCTCCAGCAAGGCACAGGTATTCCATAGTTCCTGCATTGTATCTGTCAGGCCCACATGGGTGTCTCAGGTATTACAGAGCCTCTCAGATCTGATCAAATTTAGATAACTGACTGATGCCCTAAGTGACCCAAAGTCACAAGTGGTATCTCTTATGGACCTGACAGATGTGAGCACAGACCCGAAGCTCAGGCTTTTATAGAATCAGAGTGGTTTGGATTGGAAGGAACCTTAAAGATCATCTAGTTCCACCCCCTCTGCCATGGGCAGGGACACTTTTCACTTGAAATGGATCACAACCTCTCAACCGTGATGCACAAAACCTCTTGCTAACTTGCAAAAAGTTCATTGCTCTTCCAGCCCTATTTCCTCAGAAAATCTAAGCCACACAATAACACAACATAACAGCTCTCACTTGTAGAATATATATTTTTTCTTTCACTGTCAAGAAGCATTTTAGAAGCTGAAATTCATGCGGTTTGTTTGATCCAGCTCGAGTTAAAATCAAGTACTGTAAGACCATAGGCAGAAAAAACTTTCCCCCGAGCTTGAAATACTCAGAATTACTCAGACTGGAGTGCGGCCAGGACACTGCGTTAACTCCCTTGTCCCTGTGAAATGCCTCGTTAGCACAGCCGTGGGGATGGATGTCAGACCGAACCCGTCCCGGGGCAGCAGCACCATCACGGGAGGGTGATCTCCTGGCTTAGCACCTCCAGCACAACTCCGTGCTGGTTGTAGCACCTCCCACGGAGCTGAGCTGCAGGGACAGGTGGAATAAATGCATTTTTATCAGACTGCCCCGCATGTCAATACTGCCGGTGAAGAGGGGACAACCCAGCCGCGTCCACCTGCTGCTCCCCAGCAACCACGGCCTTAAAACCTACCTGCTCCACGATGCTGTAGTCCGCCAGCAGCTGCTCCTCCAGGTACCTGGCCATCAGCTCCGAGTCGGGCTGTCCCGCCGAGGGGGAGAAGCCCCAGCAGAGGCACAGCCAGAGGATCATGGTGCAGGGGAGCGCCGGGGCTCCTGCCCCGCGGTGAGCGCAGAGCCCCGCTGCCGCCTGCGCTGCCGGCCCGGCTGCGGGAGCCTGACAGGAGACACAGCGACCCACCCTCTCCTCCTCCTTCCCAGCTCGGGACCGGCCCCTTTTCCACGCAGGGCGGCCTCCCGTGCCGCAGGGAATCCTTGCGGGGTTCGCATCCCTCAGCGGGAGCCGCCGCCGCGCCCCTCTGGACTCCGCGCTCTTCATCAGCCCCCTCTTGTCTCCTGCAGGAGAGGGGCGGTGCTGGGGGTCCCCGGGGTGCTGCCACTTGGCCATTTCGGCACCTACAGCCCCTCTCAGCGAGGGGAATGCTGAGGGGACATTTCCTACGCCTGGCGGGGCGCTGAGGAAAGGCCGGGATGGCACGGAGTGTCTCCTTCCCACCCCCTTAGGGAGCACAAGCCCAGGAGGTGCTTCAAGGTTGGGGCTTTCCTAAGGGGTGGTAAAACCCTCTGGTTCCACGCCCTATGAAGGGAAAGCTTCTCTTACTCCCCATCTGGAGAGCCCTGGCTGGTTTAAGAAAGGTGTCCTTAGGGCAGGGCAGGGCAGGGCTTCCTCTTCACCCTCACTTTGGCAGCCACCCCGACCGCAAAGGTGGCCAAGACACGTAATTCCACCCCCCTCTTGCCATCCAGACTGTGTTTCTCAGCTGGACAAAGCTGGGGTGACCTCCTGCTCTTCCCTCCATTTCCCAGAGGCAGAGCCCTCTCCTGTCAGACCAGCCCCAGGTGAAGGTGGACACTTGTGGGACAGGATGGATTCTGCCTGGCAGCTTCCAGGGATGTTCCTGGGGCATGGCACTGCCAGCTGGCACCGACCCAGCAGGTCTCTCACCCCCAGGCATTCGGGAACTTGTATCTGCAGTGCTCGCCTCACCCCAAATCCGGTGTATTTGCTACTTTGTTTTTCTATGCCAGCAGTAACTTCTCAAACCTAGCAGACCCAAACTTCCTCTTTTTTGTTTATTTTGGTTTTTTGGTTGGGTTTTGGGTTTTTTGTTTGATTTGGTTTTGTTTTATTTTGTTTTGTTTTGGCAGATGCTCTCTGCTGCACGCACAAACCTGACATGATTCAAACCACTGTATTTCCTTTTCCCTTTCCAGCTCTGGGTCACCAGGGATTGGAGCTGTTGTGGTTCATCTCCCATCCATGGCAGTAACAGTCCAGTGAGTGGCTCAATGTCTCTCTGGCCTTGCTGAAGCTTTGTGTCCTCCAAATCTCATGTGCTTTTGAGATGCTCCCCTTTCACAAGGGAAGAGGGCAGCTGGAGGTGGAGCAAAGGGAAGGTCATGGTCAGCACCTTTGGAACTCCTCATTAGCAAATCCATGACTCAGATTTGGGCTGAGGCGACACCATGTGCACACACGAGCCCCTGCTGGCATTGCCAGCAGGAAGGAAGGAATCGAAAGTCTGGCCAGTCCCTTTCCCACTGGGAGCAGTCCACCCCTGGCAGGTACAAAGGCCTCTGTAGTGGCCACTTCCTCAATGGGAGCTGCAGAACTGGGCAGCACTGCAGGGAATGATGAAAGGCTGGTGTGGATGGAGAAGAGAAGATGCTGGCAGAAAGCTGGAGGGAGGTTGGGACAGGATGCTTTAGGCCCCCAGAGACACCCCAAATGGTTCCTCTACTGATTTGACCCCTGCCAGAAGACAGCTGAGGCGTTTTCTTCAGCTCCTCACCATTTCAAAGCGTGGTGGAAGAGGTCTCAACCATCCATTTGGGAATCAGTGAAGACTCAAAGCTATGGTTGAGGCCAAGGTCTGGTTTAAGGACACACCAAAAAAAAAAATTTGGTTTTAAGTATTTTTAATCTGTTTCCAGTTTGTTTCAACTCCCGCATGTCTTGCCTAGCTCAGACAGAGAAGTGCATGGAAGCAGCAGCAGAAATAGGACTGCAGCCTCTTGTGCCCTTACTACTGGCATGAGGATGGTCTGTCTATGTTTCACTACCCTGGGGGCACAGATCTGTAAAAGTCTTGCAGTGTATGCTTAGAAATGCTGAAAACAGTCATTTAAGCCAATACATATAGCATGATTTTCCTCCTGTTCTGGAAAACCTAAAGGGAATCAAGACACTTCTGTAAAGGCAAGTCAAAAGTAGCCTGCTAATCCTCAGAGTAGCAGTAGTTTCTGGTCGGGAAGGGGAGATGTTTGCCAGTTTGAAATAACCATTGCACAGTCAGGAGGTGTTTGGAATACCATCCAAATCTCACCAGCTGCCACGTTTGGCCACTCTGCTTCTCCCAGTGCCCAGGTGAGGATCTGAGGGCCAGGGTGTATCAGAACAGTGAGACTCTGCAAAGATGCTGCAATAAAGCTGAGCCTAAGCACACCTGGTGAAAGGAGGATATTCAAGCCAGAACAGGATCCTCGAGCAGGTACAGGATAACCAACGGGCATGAGAGAGCGAGCTGGGAAAAGCACTGCCCTTCCTAAAGGGATTAGGAACAGCCAGTTCTGCTTATGCTCCCCTCAGCAAGGGCACCTAAGGACACAGCACGTGGGTAAGACCAAGGTGTGTTTTAATGTGGTTCAGACGCAGTTAGGTTTGCTGAGTGAACATTGAGCCTGGGGTCTTGATTGTTCACATTTTCCCCTCTTTCCCCTCCTGGAACACAGTCTCCTGGTTTGGGGTGTGAACGTGGCAGGCACTGTTCCGGGGATGCCGCTGGAGTCCAAGACAAGCAGTTACTCAGGTGTGTTCACATCAGACGTGTTCGATGCTGACTTTTGCAGACTTAGCAAGATGAGCACCTGCTCTTTGGATGGGGGCTCAGCAAATTAAATTTCCTGGCGTGCCTGCAGCCAGCATGAGCAGAGACACCAGAGAGAAAGAGAAGTGTGATCCAACAGCTGAGCTTTCACACACATTTCACCTGGAAGAGATCATCTTATATCAAGGAGTCTCTCTGTGTTGACACACAAACATGGGCACCTTGGTGGCCTCATGAAGGGTTAAATGCCCGACCAGAGGTGTCTGAACCAGCAACTAAATCTACCCAAAGCACCAACAAACTGTACCATTTAGTGGCATTCAAAGCCAGCAATTGGATCAAGAAATTGGCAAGAGTCCCAAAGCGTTACCCAGGTGCAGTCATAGATAAATGTCCAGAGGTAAAATTAATTACCATGAAGCTCAACAAATTGCATCCCATATCTTCCTTCAGGTCTTAATCTAAGCAATCTCCTCTGAAACATCTGGATATGTCCCCAGTTCTGACACTACTGAGAGGTGCCTGTGTTCCTGAAAGAATCACAGAATGGTTTGGGTTGGAAGGGACTGTAAAGATCATCTAGTTCCAACCCCCTGCCATAAGCAGGGATGCCACCAGGTAGCTCCAGCCTGGGCTTGCCCACTTCCAAGGATGAGGCATCCACATCTTCTCTGGGCAACCTGTTCCAGTGCCTCACCACCCTCTGCATAAGCAATTTCTTCCTAATAACTAATATCAACCTCTCCTCTTTTAGTTTAAAACTGTTACCCCTTTTCCTGTTGCTAAATGCCCAGGTAAGGTCAGTCTCCCTCTTTTTTGTAAGCTTCCTGTAAGTACTGAAAGGCTGCAATAAGGTGTCTCCAGAGCCTTTTCTTCTCCAGGCTGAGCACCCCCAGCTCTCTCAGCCTGTCTCCATAGCTGAGGTTCTCCAGCCCTCAGAGCATCTTTGTGGCCTCCTCTGGACTTGCTCCAACAGGTCCACATTTTTGTCGTGTTGAGGCCTCCAAACCTGGATGCAGCACTCCAGGTAGGGTTCCATGAGGGCAGAGAAGAGTAGAAAGGTATTTTCTGGGGTCCCAGTGGCTGCTGATCTCCCTGTTGCCATTAGCTGTGTGCACCATGGCCCAGCAGAGCATTTCGAAACTTCCAAATCTGGTATTATTCTGATGAATATCACCTGGAGTCTCTGCCAAAGGGGCTTGGTGCTGGGGCTGTCTGACTGTGTCTGGGGGACTGCTGCATGTTTATGTATCATTTCCTAGAATGGCTTGTGTGTGATGGAATTAATGTCAGGGCAGTCACACCAAGTCTGTTGTCTCACAGGTACACCCTGTTCTCACCTTAATCACTGGAAATTTCCAGATATGAAATTCATCATGGGAAGAGGAGGCTTGCCATCCCATCAGACACAGAAACTGAGACATTTTTCCCCGGGTGCAAGCCAAACTAGCACAATTTAATTATTCTGAGGGACAGGCTCTGCACAGCACAAATTCCAAGTGGTTCAGGGTGGACAGTGCATGAAAACTTCCTTCCAGAGAGGACAACTCATGGAACAGCTCAATGGACACATAGCACAAAACATCCTGCTGAAATCCTGTCCTTCTCATGAAATTCTGGGGAGGTTCACCTAAACTGATGGTAGGGCTCTGGGCATCCTCAGCACTTTTTTCTCCCGTATATTGTCTGTAGCTTCTTGAGAAGTTGCAGCTTTTTGGGCTCTTTTGGACAGTATATTTGAGCAGTTTCTGCCATCTAGTGGTCACACTAATTTCCCAATCTTGATATTTTTACCAAAAAAAATTAAGCCACATTTAGTGGTTGTGAGAGGACTGAAATAAGGGGTTACAAACTTGTTTTTTTTAAAATGAACTTTGTTCTAAAGGGACTTTTTAATCTCTTCAGAGCAGCAGTGATTCACTTCCTGGTCTAGGGGCACAGGTAACTCCAGAACAGCTTTAAGTTTCTGATGAGAAAGGACCGGTCACCCTAAACTAGGGCACATGTGTGAACAAAAATCAGTTTATATACAAAATTAAAGCTAAAGTAGGTACCATCAACACAGCAAAGACTGGCTGCCCTGTCCTGCTGCTCTTGTAACCCTGGAGAAGCCCTGTCATAGCCATAGCTCCAATAACACTCATTGAGGGTTTTCCTAAGCTAACTTTGAGGTAGTTAATTTAAATAATGCCAGATTGTACCACAAACAATGGAGTCAGCAGGACAGGGCAGTGACCATCCCCCTGAATTTGCCAGTGGTGAGGCCACAACTTGAATGCTGTGTTCAGTTTTGGGCCCCTCACTACAAGAAGGAAATTGATGCACTGGAGCACGTCCAGAGAAGGGAACAGAACGGGGAAAGGGTCTGGAGCACCATAAGGGAGCTGGAGGGGCTCAGCCTGGAGAAAAGGAGGCTCAGGGGTGAAGTTCTCACTCTCTACAATTCCCTGACAGGAGGGTGCAGCCGGGCGAGGGTCGATTGCTGCTCCCAGGTAACCAGCAATAGGATGAGAGGAAATGGCCTCAAGTTGCACCAGAGGAGGTCTAGGTTGTACATTAGGGAAAATTTTTTCACCAAAAGTGGTGTCAAGCACTGGAGCAGGCTGCTCAGGGCAGTGGTGGCATCACCATCCCTGGAAGTATTCAAAAAACACGTGGATGTGGAGCTTGAGGACCACTTGGCAGTGCTGGGTTAATGGTTGGACTAGATGGTCTTGAAGGTCTGTTCCAACCTAAATGATTCTATGATTATCAAAAAACCCTGCTCCCATCCTCTCTATTCCCCTCCTGTACACTCCCCTCCTCCAAACACATCACTTCTGCCACCTCTCTTACCTAGCAGAGAGCTGAAAGACCCCTATTCTGCTGGCATTCCTTTTGAACTTCTGGATGTAAGCTCAGGGCTCAGACTGAGAAACCATCTGTGGAAAAAATGGAGAAAGGATGAGTAACAGCAGACTTGTGCCACAGAAATCTTTTACTGAAACGTCGGAGTGTAACATAACATAGGGGAAGATAGCAGAATATTATTAATATTATATAGTGAATATCATAAAATGCAATATCATATACAAGAAAATGTAATGTCCTGTAATGTGCTGTAATGGGATGTAATCTAACCTAATCTAATCTAATCTAATCTATCATTTTATCTGCTATTTTGTCCCAGAGTTCACATGGTAATTCTGCCATTTGCATTGAAGCTGCTCAGATGCCTCAAAAAATCCTTTCTTTGTGGAAGAGTGGAAGGGATACCCCAGCAACTTTTGCCAAAAGGTGTCTTCCTCCCTTCTTTCCACCTTTTGCTTTGCTGTCTTACTTTTTCTCATCACTTTAAGCACCCAAAGAACCAGGGAGGCCAAAAACCTGTTTCAAAAGCACTCAGGGGCCATAGAACGTGCATCTGAAAATATCATCAGATGTTCTCATGGGACAAATTTTGGAAAATTAGAATTATTCCACCAGCAGCTATGATCCTTTCCCAGCAGAATGGAGAAAAGGGTATTTGCGTGGGTCAGGATCCAATCCCAAGGTCTCTGCCAGCCCCTGTGGGTTGGCTGGGTGGGAGGGCCCTTGGAGAAGCCCAACACTGCTGCCTCCATCGCGCTGAGAACCAAACTTCACCTCATTTACTATAAACAGACAAACTGGGAGTGAGTTCTTGCTGAGATCTTTTGAAGTTTTTGGATACTGCAAGCTCTGTGCCTAGCAGGAAATTAGTCAAACATCACGGGAAGCTACAAAAGCAAGGAGTGAGCCTATCCAAGCCAGAGCTGTTATCGAGGGCAGAGGCGAGTGAAGACACTATTTGGATAACCCTTGCTCAGGCACCACAGCTCAGACTTGCGTTGCAAGGCAAATATTTACCTACGGCCTAAACAAAGCCAGCATTTCAGAACTTTGCTCAAAATGCTGCATAAACCTGGGCTGTTTCCTTGAACTTGTCTCAGAGAAGGGAAGAACTTGTGTCTGTACCTGTGCAGGCTGTTCTTAGGAAGAAGCAAGTGGGAAGAAAATGAAGCATCTGAGCAGCTTCCTGGTTTTTTTCCTCATTTCTGGAGTCGGAGGCTTTGATCTGGTTATCGACGACATCCCAGATGTGAGTATTTGGAGGCAGGGCCCAGGTCTCCCTTCCTTGCTGAAGTCCATACGGAAGCTGCAGCGGGAGCAGAATTGGGTCACTGCTTCACAGTTGTCTTCTACTTTTAGCTGTAAATATTCTGATAATTTGTCTTCATCTGTCATTTGTAGTGTTGTTTTTTAAATATTATTAAAGTTGGGATAGTAGGAGAATAATGCCGATTTTCTTTTCAAGCTGGTTTCATGTTTTCGCTTTAGTGTTGCCTTTTCTGGTGTGGTTTTAATCTTTAAGCATTCAACATGCAGATCTTCAGCATATTTTATACCCTGTTTCTCTGGAATAAGCAGAAACAGGGCACCTAGACATCTTTGTGGATGGAGTGTCCTGTGTGGAGCACTATGAACTTCAGCAAAGCTTTGTATGGAACTGGGTTTTTGTTAACAGGAATTCAAATATGGAGTGAATATCCTACTGACTTTACATTCCTCAGCAGAGGGATGAGATAATTTATAAGAGACTCTAATTTCTTGGGATAATACAAAGATGAAAAGAAGTATAGTTATAACTTTGACTCTGAAACTGAGTCTAAATTTAAACCCCCAGGCTCAGGTGAACTTAGATTTGGTGTCTACACCCATCTCCATGTTGTAGTTTTGAAATATTCCTGTGAAGTCAGCAGGGATGATATGAGGCTTTCTTTTCCTTTGCAGGACTAATAAAAAACCCTCAGTGAGCCGGGATATCCTATTTTTCTTTATTTTTACAGCCATTTTCTTGACTCAATGAGATTTTAAAACTGGGTTTATAACTCCCAGGAAAAATATTCCAGACCTGTGGTTCTTTCTAATTGTAGATGCCTTATCAATTTAACATCAATGTGCTTAAACAATTTAAATTAATTTTGTGTGAGCCTTTGTATGTATGCTATCACGTAAGTTGGAAAGGAACTCATGCACTTAAACTTCTTTATTGCCATAAATTAAACTCATAACAAAATTTAATTAAGACTATTGCTGTGGTGTGACCCACACTACTAAATGAATCAGTGCAGCCTTGCGCTTGGAAAAGACCTGATGTTCTTTTTCTGTCACTGGGGAAAATTTAGTTCTCAGGTATATTGGTATAAAACCAGACAATTTCTACTGATTTGAGCAGAAATCCTCTGAACTTGCTGATTTGAGTGAGATCAGTGCCTGAAATGCTGTAGTTTCCGTGGCTAGACCCATCCTGATGATAATCATCTGCCTCTTGCTCTTTGTGGTCATTTCATGTTAAATATTACTCCTTGTTTCAGAAGGAAAGGCTGTAAAATGATGGTAAAGGTCGTGATCTTACAGGAGTTTATAGAGCTGGTTGGCCACTGAGGGAAATTGAATGTGTGGGGATTTTGGTCTGAGATGGTTTATGCTTCTGCTCCTCATTTGCATCCAGGGGAGGTAAATCCCCTTTGGAACTCTCCTGTAAAGTGCTAATCAATAATAAATCAAGTGATAAATCAAACAGTAAGGCAGCAGAAACTCTTTTTTTCTTCTCTCTCCTCTAGGAAGTGGAAAACCTGATTGATCTAGAAATTGATGGATTTCCCTCAAGCTCCAAGGCGAGAAATGGCAGGTACCAGGTACAGTACCCAGAAATGCTTCAAAGAGGAGGGAAGCCAGAATGCCTGGGAGCTCTCTCCAGGTGTCTTGTTCCATGTCCAGGGTTGTGAGTGTGCAGTCAGGTGGGACCAGCTGGTCTTTATAGGCATTATGACTTCCATATCTCTGGTTGGGATAAGAACTGCTGCTCTCCCTTGAGTACAGCAAGGCTTTGTTCTGTACCTGTGCTCCCAAGGTGATAAACAATGGCAATACTCATCTAACTTCATGTGTGGGGAAAATCCCATTGATACTGGTCAGGCTTTTCCATGGGAAAATGGAAAAGGACTTCAGACACTGGCAAGTGTAGGCTGAAAACTTTCAGTCCATTCATTCATGTTTAACTCTGGTCAAAGAGTGACACTCAGTGATGAGCTGGTGGCATCTGAGACCTGGGAAGAAAATTTGTTTCCAGCACACTGATGGGTTGCAGGTTATTTTAGTCTGTTGTCTTGGGAAACAGAAACATTTAGAACAGCATTGCAAGAGTTTTTCTGTGTTTTACACAATAGCAATTAATGATAATTCTCATGAAATAAGTTGTTGGAAAGCATTAATTTTTCATTACACTGCATGAAAGAAATGATGATCAGAGTGGACCTTGTCCTCCACCAAGATCTGGTGCTGCTTTTCTTGAGCTTGTTCAATGTAGCGAAAACAAAAGATCCTCTTGAGTAATGTTGGATTTCCCAGCATCTTTGAAATTACACACAGGCAAACCTGATTTTTCTTTATCCTAAGGCTTTGGATGGAACTTATTGATGCCTAAAGCCTGCATGACAGTGGAAGAAAATGGCAGATTCTAGCATGAGTATGAATCAAGTCTGCTCACATTTGCCAGTCCAGTATTTAAGTAATTTAATAATGATCTAATCAGAAATCCCTCCTAGCTGCACTTCTTCAGGGCATCATTTCTTTCCAATGTGTCTGTATCAGTGCCATATGTGTTATGTTGCCTCTGTTCCCAAAATTTCTGGATACATACAGGCATAGACACATGCCTGCAGTAATTTGCAATTCTACTGGTGGTTTCATTATGCCAGTTATTGCTTTTATTCCCATACTTAATTTCCCATCCTTTACCTACTAAATGAATCCTTGCAAACCAGTAGAACTAAGATCTCAGCTACTCTTTCATTAGTTGAGTCACAATAAGATAGAATCAATGAGATTAAACTGAACTGTGCAAACCATCTTGAGACAGCAGCTCTTGGCCAGGAGTAGGCACACAGTTATTTACTGTTCATCACTAAAAGAAGGCTGTTTCCCAAATTATTGTTTCAGCACTATGTTTTTCTGCAAAGAGCTCACCAGCCCTTTGGCAACAAGGCGGCAGAGCTCCTCGCAGACCCTATAGATTGGCTCTAAATACAGAGGATGGTTTTCTAGGTGCAGATAAGGTATTCTGCTATTTTGCTCCTGAGTAATTCCCAAAATGCTGTGCCTCAGGTATGTGAATGGTCCTCGTGACCCCAGCAGCAGAGTGTTCCATGCAGTGGAATGCAGGCGACCTTGTGAACCTCAGTATGGTGGTGCAAAACTGTTATCTCCGTTTTGGAGGTAGATAATGTGTCTAGACTTGTGAGGCACCCTGTGAGGTGGGATGTTCTGCAGCACATTCCCCAGATCTGGGTCCTGATCTCTGGCTGTCCAGAGGCAGGTGAGATCACACCTTTTTCCTTACTGTTCTGCCTGCCTGGTTTGCCCTCCAAGAGAAGCAGCCCAGGAGGGATATATGGAAAGAGATAGGATGGAATGATAGAATCATGGAATGATTTTGATTGGAAAGGACCTTAAAGACCATCTTGTTCCAACTCCCCTGCCATGGGCAGGAACACATTCCACACCTTCCACTAGACCAGGTTGCTCCAAGCCCCATCCAACCTGGCCTTGAACACTTCCAGAGTTGGGCCAGCCACAACTTCTCTGGACGTCCTGTGCCAGGACCTCACCACCCTCACAGTGAAGAATTTCTTCCTAAATCAGCTGGTTGGAGACTCCTCCAGCTCCCAGCATATAAATGTAACCAAACAGACAAAGATTCATCTGCAACACTGTGAAGACAAACTCTGCCAAGTCTTAGGTCTGAAATTTCTCTTGCATCTCACAGTGAGGATCCCCTGGAAGGAGTGTGAAGAGGCTGCAATGGATTTGGAGCGTGTTTAAAACTGCCTAGGAAATTACGGGAAAACAAGTGAATTATGAGGGAACAGCACCTCAAAGAACTGGAAGGGCATTCCAGGTAGATCACAGAATCACAGAAACATGGAATGGTTTGGGTTGGAAGGGCCCTGAAAGATCACCTAATTCCAACCCCCTGTGATGGGCAGGTCCACCTTCCAGTAGACCAGGTTGCTCCAAGCCCTATCCAATCTGGCCTTGAACACTTGCAGGTCACATCTTCTTTCTAGTTTCTCATGTCGGGCATCTTTTTTTCAACACTTTTTGTGCCCCAGTAGAAGAGAAATTTCTGTCAAATGCAGAACATCTGTGATTCTGCTCTCCTTATTTTACTAAATAGCTGCAATGTCCATGCACAGTGATTCTGATGCCTTAGGTTCTAGCTTTTATATTTTTCAATCCTGTACTGCCTAGTGTGTAACTCTGAAGTTTCTTGTAGCCTGTTGGTTGCTGCTCTCTTATGCCAGATGGACATAACAAAGCCTCTCTGAGCTTGTTGTTCAAGGACACTTAGGCTGTCCTAGGCCCAAAAGGTGTAAACCAGGGCCTCTGGAGAGGTGGAGAAATTGAAGAAATTACATCATTAGCTAAAGTTTTAATTGGCAAATTTATGCTGATATGCAAATGAACCAAACCCATAAAAGTGTGAAGAACTCGTGACTTGTCGTCCATCTTGGGGTCCACTTTTGGATGTAGCCTTTGGCTCCCCAGGGTGCACCTTTGAAGGCCTTTCAAATAAATATCCACCTTTATTCCCTTACTCCTGTCTAGTCTCTGTTTCTAGGTAGCCCTTCAAGGCATCAATTCGAACAAAGATCACTGTGAAGGGTTAAGTATCCATAGCCTGCACAGGTGTCAGGAGAAGATGCGTCTCACTACCTGAAGACAGAGCCCAGCATCTGTCCTTCAAACAGTTCCTGAGGCACACGTTGTCTTCATTCTAATTAGCAATTTGCCATACATGAGATATAGCTCAAGATCCTGTTTTTGTGCAGTGATCAATGGGTCTGGATGTGGTTTAAAAGCAAGGATCAGCCGTGAAGCCTCATGCTGGAAATAGCAGGAGCCTCGTGCCACAGAAGTCCCTGTTCTCCATAATCGCATCAGCACTCAGACTTGAAGTGTAGCATCTTCAAGGCCAGGTTGGATGGGACTTGGAGCAACCTGATCGAGTGGAAAGTGTCCCTGCCTATGGCAAGGGAGGTGGAACTGGAGGATCTTTAGGGTCCCTTCCAACCCAAACCATTCTGTGATTCTCTGTTTCTATGATTCTGGGGTTCAGGTAGCTGAAGATAAATGTACAGCTCTGTCCTCCTGACCTGTTGGAGTGGCTGCTCTCAGCAACCTCTGAGTTCCCAGGGGTATGGCTGGCCCACCCCGTGTCTAATTTCTAACAACAGCCATGGGAGTCTTTACATGTGCCAGTGGTAAGCTCCCTCTCCATGAGCACCTCCCCATTCTCCCCCAAGAACAATCAGGAAGGAAACCTGCACATCCTGAAAGCTTTAACCACCGTTCCTAGAGTGGGTCAGGAGCACTAAGCTGAGAACCAGAAAAGTACTCCCATAAAACAAAACCCCTCTGTGCTAAGGTCTTTGTCTTCATCTTTCTAAAATTAAATTTGTTTAAGTTAATGTTGGTCTAGTTTTAATTTGTATTCAAGCTGGTGGTGCTCCCCATGCCAAGGGTATGTGTGAGGCCGACAATCATTCTTCATGGTCTGTTTCTTTATCAGGTGTGAAGGTCCAGTTCACTGTACAGTGAAGTTTGTGGGGTGTCAGGATGGACTGAGACAAGATCAGTCCATCGGGCTTTGCAGAGGGTCTCTAGAGAGCCATAAACTTCAATATCTTGAAATCCCAGTCTGAATGGTTCAGGTAGAACCTTTAGAGCTATAAAATGAAAACCTGCATTTGTTCTCAGGCAGGCAAAAATCCTGCAGTGTTTCCATCTGACTTTAAAGGATCCTTAAAACCATGTCTTTAACATGAACTTGTGACATCATCATCATCTCTTATACAGCACGAGATGTCCCCAGAACAGTATATTAATTAGCTTCAAATGAACTTAACAACTGCAGAGCAATCTTTGTGTGCATCATGGGATTAAAGATGTTTTCATGAGCATCTTCTGTGGTTTTGGGTCCTCTTGACCCTGGAGAGCTGAAGTGACCTAGTTGTGATAATAATCTGAACGTAGATCTCTCCATCAAACAATTGCATCTAGGTGAGCCAAATTCCCTTTCAGAGGATTAATATAAATATTTCTTATGGGAAGGGGATTTTTTAGGGAATTAAACAGCATTATTCAAATGGCCACAAGATGTCAGCACCTTGCCATAGAAATTTCCAAATGGAACAATTCATAAGGTGGGGGGGACCACAATCATTAATGAGCAATTTATTCTAAGTAATGCATCCGTAACTAACTTCCATAGGCACAACCATGTAAATGTAATATCGATTACACAATGGGTTTTTTAATTCATACATATTGCATATAATACATAAATAAGTATTCTCTAATATAAATGACAACAAAGTGAGCTAAAGAAGTCTGGAGTTTGAGGTTTTTCCACTTTTCATAGAAAAAAAAAAGAGAACTTTCCTGTTAAAAACAAGAGGGTCTGAGAATGACTTTCTGCCAGCCTGATTTGCTTTCAGGAAGAATGTTTTTCTAGAAGAGACTATTAAAAAAAAATAAAAGAGGAAGAAAGCTGTCCTGTTCATGGTAGGCTCTGAGGCACAGCTGAGAGATCACATGCTCCAACATCCCATGTAGAGATACATAAAATAAGACAAAAGGAATATTCACACTTAATCTGGGAACTCAAAGCAATTCTCATTCATGTCCAGAGAAGGGCAATGGAGCTGAGCAAGTGTCTGGAGCACAAGTTTGATGAGGAGCAGCTGGGGGGGCCCAGCTGGAGAAAAGGAGACTGGGGGGGACCTTCTGGCTCCCCACAACTCCTTGACGGGGGGTGCAATCAGGTGGGGGTCAGGCTCTCCTTCCAGGGAACAAGGGACAGGATGAGTGGAAATGGCCTCAAGTTGTGCCAGAGGATGTTTAGGTTGGATATTAGGGAACAATTTTTCACTGAAAGAGTTGTCAAGAATCAAAACAGGCTTCCCATGGAAGTATTGGAATCACCATTGATGGAAGTGTTCAAAAAAACGTAGAAATTTTGTGGTGGTGCTGTCAGCATTGGGTTGATGGTTAGACTTGATCTTAGAGGTCTTTTCCAGCCTTAATGGTTCTGTGATTCTCTGTGATTCTATGATTCATAATCTTAGAAGACAATTTGAAGACACTGATCCCTGTCCTGAAACAGCCAGTCAGTGTTCTTAGCCTTGCTGAAATATCCCCTCCATATTCTTCTTTTCCAGCGGAGCACATCCGACTGGGGGTACGTTGGAGATCTGGTGAGTATTTTTCTTCCTCTGTGGTAAATAATACTGAACAAAGTGATTTTCTAGTTAACCATTTTTTGGAAATCAATCCCTCTGTTTGTTCAGTTCCTTGTTTTTACTGCCGGTTGGGTATTAACCTATTTTCTTTAAACAGAGAGCTGTTTGCACAATACTGTTGATACATCTGCTCTTGGATGGAGAAGGGTATGGTAAATATGAAGAAATAAGCATCAAAAGTGATTAGACAAAGACAATGTCTTAATAAAACACTTTAATACTGTCTCCCACTGCTGTGGTTTAACCATTTACAACACTAGGTCAGTAACCAGTGCTTCAAGTCTCCTCTATTTAGGACTTTTATTGAAAATGTGAGCTCTCTCCTCCTCATTATATGATGTTCAGGATTACTGTGTAGCTTTCCACGCTGGATTGCACTCATAGAGTCATTCCAAGGACTGGTTGAGTGGTGAAAAGCAAGGAAAATATTCCAGCTTAATAAATACCCTCTTTCAGCTGAAATGCTATAATGAACTATATTCACATGAATATCCTGCCACAATTGCCAGGTAAAATATGGAGATGTCCTGAACTTGAGCTCATGTCCCCTCTAGCTGCCATATTGCAAGGAGCAGCAACTAAAAAGTAGCACTGAGACTATAAAAATGATTGATATTGTCCTCTAGGGCATTTTTTCCAGCAGTGCCCCAAATTTATAGAGCGATTTTGTCAATTGCAGGTGGAGGATGATGACAAGATAGGTCTTTACAGCTACAAGGTTCAATCCACCATCACATCTCGGTTGGCCAACACAATGATCCAAGCCAAGATGGTGAACAATGCGAAGCGGCCGCAGCCCATCATGTTTGACGTGCAAGTCCCCAAAGGAGCTTTCATTGACAACTTTACCATGTAAGCAGTGGTCAGGTATCAGCCTCATCCTCTGGAAGTGTTCAATGGGCTGGGAAGGAAGTATTTGTAAAAGCAAAAGGCTCTTACTATTTTCCAGATTCAGTGTAATATTTGCGGGCTTTCTCAAGAGGTTCTTGTCATTAGTCTGTCTGTCTGTCCAAGTCTTCCTGTCCTGTAATTATTGAGACATTGGCCAATATCAACAAAATTGGACAAAATTCTCAAATAGACCAAGCCTCCACCTTTTCTTTTGCAAGCTGGTGCCAGATCAAAGTAGAGAGACCCACATTAAAGCCCTCACTGAACAGAAACTGGCCTGGTTCGGTATCCATCCAGAGAGGCAGCAGCCAGCTTGCTGGTCAGGAGATGTCCTGATCCATGTTCCAAACCAGCCATGACATCAGGAACTGCCTTCCCTGCCCAAAGCATGGGGAAAGTATGAAGGAGGCAGAGGAGAGCAGATCCTCCTCAGAGCACAGTGGTGTTGGCTACTTGAAATAAAAAGCAGGTAGGGGAAAAGATAAAGCTCTAGTGAAAATCAGACTTCATTACTTTGGGGTTAAAAAAGAACCTTGTTATTTCATTTCCCACCAGCTTAGATTTCACTGATGTAAACTGAAGAAACAGTCCTCAATTGTAAAGTTGTTTCTTTTGCAAGCTGACTGTGCTTCTCTCTCCTAGGGATATCAATGGTATCACATTTACCAGCCATATTCGGGAAAAATCTGAGGCCAGAAAAATGTACGCTCAAGCAAAAGCCAAGGGCAAAGCTGCTGGAATAGTCAGGTATAAACACTTTGGCATTTGGGTTTTGTACTGAACTTACTCACAGAAGAACTGAGATAACCCATCCCAGGAGATAGATGATAGATAGAATCCTGACATGGAAAATGCTTACTTACAGCAGCTCTGATATTTAATTGTCATGGACTTAAGCTTTGTTTCTGCTTTCAGCTTGCTAAAACACCCTGTGCTAACAGACAGCTGCAGCTCCCTGATAGAGGCCACAGTTAGACTCACACAGCAAAAGCCTCAATCTAAACCAAAGTGCAAAGAAGCTTTTCCTTCTCCTTGCATTTTCTCAAAATAACCCCAAAGCTGACTTTTCAGGAGCAATGCCTTGGATATGGAAAACTTCCAAACCGAAGTGAATGTGCCCCCAGGAATGAGGATCCAGTTCCAGCTTCATTACCATGAAATGATCCGAAGGAAGCTGAGCTCCTACGAGCATGTCATCTCTGTGAAGCCAGGACGCCTGGCCAAGCACATGGAGGTAAAGCAGAGCTGGGGTGTGTAGGAAGAACCCCACAGGTGAATCCTTCCTGAGAAAGCACCCACACTTTTCGGGGAGGTGTCTCTGTCCATGGCAGGAGGCTTGGAACTGGATGAACTTTAGGATCCCTTCCAACCCAAACCATTCTAAGACAAATCATGGTTGTGGAGGGACAGCCGGAGATCATCAGTTCTCATAGGACACTACCTCAGGAAGTTGGGGTTTTTGTGAAAAGCAGTGTTCCAGATAAATAGCAAGTATTGTTTGTTTTCCTTCAGTCAAGTCAAGTTTACACAAGAGTATAAAAATGTCAAAGCTTGTTTGCCCAAATGGTTCTGACGTGAGTCAGTCGTGATTCAGGAGATTCTCAGCTGTGTTTATGAGTGGAGACAGGACACATTTGCTCCTCACTAGACCAGGTTGCTCCAAGCCCTGTCCAACCTGGCCTTGAACACTTCCAGGGACAGGGCAGCTCTCCACACTAAATGTCCTCCCTTCCTGCCTTTAGGTGGATGTGCGCATCATTGAGCCGCAGGGACTTCGCTATGTGCATGTTCCTAACTCACTCGGAGATCATTTCGATGGAATCACCACCATCTCCAAGGGAGAGAAAAAGGTAACCACTCACAGACTGGAAATAACACAAAATCTTCCATTTTCACACTTACTTTATGCAGTCCTGGCATTTTTCTGTACCTGCTGGAAGCATGCAAAAATGCGGCAAAACTCTGTCTTTAATTCCATAATAATATGCCAGGCAGTATTGTTTCTTGATATTCAAATTCACCCCCATTCCTAGTTTAGCAAATTATTTCAGAGGTACTGTGTGTCTATATTAAGTCTCATCTTCTCAGGAAATTTTAAGTTATCCAGTTAAAACAGAGGAAAAAAATGCCATAAAGTCTGCATGATCAATCACGTGACTAATGAAAATGTTTCCTGCTACTCAATTTACAGACAAATTGCAATCAAGTTTGTTTGGGGGGAAAAAAGTCAATTAGAAATCTATTAAAAATGTTGATAAAATTATGGATAGTTTCAACTAGGAAATTGTTAAACAAGCCAATGTATTACTTAATAGAAATGGTTTGCACAGCTCTAGTTGAAAGATTTGGTGCTGTAGCTGGGTCATGTGATTTGTGTCACAGTTGCTACTACCGAATCAACGTATCCAGGCAAACCTTAGCGCTGCTTTTCTTCTGAAGTGGCAAAGTCCATTTTCCACAAATAACGAAAGCAGAAAAGCATTCAGTGAAATCAGATATTTCATGAAGAGGTGGACTCTCTTTGTGTCGATCATCCCCCTCTCACACAACCCCTGGCTGACTGATGATCTCCCCTCATTTCAAGGCTCACGTTTCTTTCAAGCCAACAATGGCTCAGCAGCGAAAATGCCCCAAGTGCTCGTCCACGGCCGTGGATGGAAATTTTGTGGTGCAGTACGATGTGAACAGAGAAACCACGGGGGGAGAACTGGAAGTAAGTGTGGCTGCTCAGCTGGGACCAGAGATCTGTGAATACAGGAATTGCTGTCCTTCAGCAAACTCTGCTAAACTTCATCCTTCACGGGAATAAGCATGAGGACGAGCTCTGTATCCAATTGAAAGAACAGAGGGATTTTAAGTGGGCAGAATGGATTTATTTAATTTATGACTAAGACGCAGGCTTACATATAGCAGGAGCAGATTCCTGTCATGTCCAAAAGGCAATGTCTTTATACCTGGCAGCACTCTGGTGATGTAATGTAGAATCAGAGGATGGAGTCATTGGATGTTATACCAATACATCACAAGGAGACAACCAGAACATCACTATTTTTATGTTAACATGAAGCTGAGTTATGAGGTTGAATTATTACAGGCAGAACAGTCTTTTTTTAAAGCATTTTTCATTCCTCCCTATCCTAGTGCATGGAAGATGACTGAGAACCAGGCTCTGCTTTTTATTGAGTAAAAATGGTGTAAGGCTACAGAGATGTGCAGAGCTGAAAGTTGGAATTGGCCAATAAAGACGAGAAAAAGACAATAAGGAAAAATAATTAGCTCATTAAGAAAATAAGAATTTTCTTCTCTGTTGTTGTTTTGAGTTTTCTGAAATCTTCTCTATCGCTCACTTCACTGCAATATTTTTATTTTATTTTGCAGATTTTTAATGGCTATTTTATTCACTTCTTTGCTCCGGAAAATCTTGATCCACTGCCCAAAAATATTTTATTTGTTATAGATGTCAGTGGCTCAATGTGGGGACTGAAAATGAAACAAGTAAGTGTTTGACCTCTGTTGCAAAATGAGCCTCCTGCCAACTTTCCCCATGTGCTTTACCATGCAATTCTGTAGCACGCTGGCATGTAAAATTACCAGCTTAGTTCTTTACACTTTACTCCACTGAATTTGGAGAACATTTGGAATCAAAGACTTCGTGATTTTACCCTTTATTTATAACATTTCTTCCATGTTTTAAGGAAGAGGTGGTGCCAGATTTTAACTCTAAATTTTAATGGACAGATCACAAAATATTTTGCAAAGGCTCTGACCCCCTTTTTCTCTAATGTTCCATGCTGAATCCTGGGAAAGTCTCAATGGGGACACTATATCCCTGCTTTCAAAACATGAACAAATTGTTGGCAGCCCTCTGAAGAGCACTAAGGATTGTTTAGACAACATAACTCATAGAGGAGAAAAAAATGCTAAAAACAAGATATTTTAGTCTGCAAGAGAAAATGCTTTGAGAAAGATAATCAGCCTCCAAATATGCAAACAATTGTTCTGAAAGGGAAACTCATCAACTGACATTCCTGCCAGCCAGGGTAGAATAAGATGGAATCAGATGGATTTGCAGCAGGAGAGATTTATGTTATATATTAGGAAAAACTCTGTAGTTCTGAGTGAGGAGTTTGGGAGATTGCATATCATGTGTCACTGAAGGGTTTTAAGAACTGACTAGACAAACATTAGCTGGGGATCATCCAGGTATATTTGAATTTCCTTCAGAGGACAATAGAAGGCTTGGCAGATTGCTTCCTTGGGGAAATCAGTGCTGCAAAACTGGGATACAGGCTAATTGTCACTTGTTTAAATCACACATCTTCGAAGAGATGTTACCCAGCCTGAAACGACAGCACTGCAGACAGAGCTAAGTCTCCTGAGCTGATCCGAGCAGTTGCTCTCTCCTGAACCACAAATGTTTCTCCCTTTCACTTCACTCTGTGTTAGCAGGAGTTAAGCAAGTTGAGCCACATGAATTTATCCTTCCTAATTGCAATTCTTCTGTGTTTCTTTGGTGAAAAGTTCAACATTATGCAAGAAGTGCAAAAAAATAAAAGAAAAAAGAGAGAGCGATTTAGATAGCAGATGCAAATTTGGATTTCAGTGCTCATGTGCTTTTTCCTCAGAGGCAACAATTTGCCTGTGGTCACAAGTTAAAAAGAGGCTTTCATAAGCAGGAAGCATAAACCTGTCTTCTCTTAAATTTCTCCTCAGACCATCGAGGCCATGAAGGCGATATTGAGTGAGCTCCGTGCTGCTGACCAGTTCTCCCTGATTGACTTCAACCACAACGTCCGGTGCTGGAGAGATAATCTGGTCTCAGCCACCCCATCGCAGGTGGAAGATGCTAAGAAGTACATCCAGACAATCCATCCCAATGGGGGTATGAGGTTTTGATTGCAAGATGCTCGTAAAAGTTGCATATCACAGGAATGGGTACCTCAGACAGCCTGCAGACTGCCAGAGCATTCCTAAAAAAAAAGAGTCTGATTCCTAAGAAGGGAAAAGCATGCCTAGAGAAGAGCAAGAATTGCAGTTTCTTGTATTAGGGGATGGGATAGCTTTTCCTTCTATGGCAGGCAGAACACAGACCACAGAACAGCTACTTTAATCTATCTTACCTCCT
Source organism: Eulacestoma nigropectus (assembly GCA_013397775.1). Lineage (NCBI taxonomy): Eukaryota > Metazoa > Chordata > Aves > Passeriformes > Eulacestoma > Eulacestoma nigropectus. The sequence goes on from VZTE01004411.1 coordinate 630,067, forward strand.
GCCTCAGAGATCCCAAATATCCTTGAAAGATCAAGTCCATCTCATAGGTCTGGACAAACAGGCAGATGAAATGTTCCCTAAGCAGGGAATCACAATCACTTGCCCTGGGCTGACAGCCAGCTGAACATGAGCCAGCAGTGTGCCCAGGTGGCCAGGAAAGCCAGTGGTGTCCTGGCTTGTATCAGCATTTCTGTGGCCAGCAGGACCAGAGCAGTCACCCTCCCGCTGTGCTGTGCACTGGTGAGGCAGCACCTTGAGTCCTGTGTTCAGTTTTGGGCCCCTCTCGACAAAAAAGGCACTGAGGTGCTGGAGTGAGTCCAGAGAAGGGCAACAGAGCCTGGAAAGGGTCTGGAGCACAAGTCCTGTGAGGAACTGCTGAAGGAATTTAAGGACATGGTTTGGTGGTGGGCTGGGTTAATGGTTGGACTCAATGATCTTAGGTGTTTCCAACCTTAACGATTTATTGATTCTATGAGCTACTAAATGCCATGTGAGCACACTGTTTATCCTTTTTGTGCCTTCATTCCCTGTCTCATAAACAGGGACAGATGCCCTTTCAGCTCTACAGGTCTTTGGAAGGGGCTTACGACAATTTTAATCTGCCACTCTCTGAAGTGCAGTTCTGGTTTGGTTATTCAGTTATTTGTACATCAATAGTTAGGGGATCTCCCTAACATCAGAGCCTTCTGGTGCTATGGCACCTTTATTTCCAGAAGTTTTCACTAGAATGAACATGAAGTTATAATCTTGTCCAAAATTATCTGTGTGCTGGGAATAGGAAACCTTGCTGGATATGAATGACTGACTTTGTTACCCAAAAAGAATTGACAGATAAGCTTAGAGATTTGTTCCCATCCAGCAAAGCCAGTTTCAATGCAGCATTTTATTATCTTGCCTCTGGAGCTGCTGATTTTTTCTTTCTTGACAAAGAAAATACCTATTTTTTGACTGCTCAGCCTTCAGATTTCTGTTCCTCTCATACTGATTTCTTACTCTGCCCCTTCTGTGCCACAAATCAAACCTTAGATAAGCTCAGCAAACATACACCTCTTCTCATCCAAGGAATGGGCTGATAGCCAGAAAAGGAAGTTTTTCCATGCTCTCATTCAATCACCTGCCTGCAAACCCAGTAATTCTCCCCGCAGCAAATAGTTCCCAACACCACAAATGCTCACACTGGAATTAGTGAGAGGGAATGGAGGGGCCTCATGAAGATGACAGCCTGGGACGAAAATGGGAACCAGAGTGCAGAAAGGTGTACCTAAACACCAAGGAAGAGGGGTTTTGCTGCCTTGATCTCAGCTCTTGTGGGTGTTAACTCCACTAGAATCTTAGAACAAATCTGGATTCAAGAATCAAACCTGTTTTCTTCATTGTGTCTTTGACAGGCACAAATATCAATGAAGCTCTTCTCCGAGCCACTTTCATCTTGAATGAAGCCAAAAGTTTAGGCATGTTGGACCCAAACTCAGTCTCCATGATTGTATTGGTGTCTGATGGAGACCCCACAGTAGGTAAGGATCCTGCTTTGGATGAGAAGAAAGGCTGGTGGGGTAAGCCTGAGAAAAGCAACAAGTAGACATTTTGACAGTAAGTTTAAAAAATTCCATTCAACTTTCTTCCAGTGCCTTGTGCTGCCCTTTTGGCAAGTCTAGAAGTGCCATGGGGCTTTGCACAGGAGCTCTCAAAAGATGAGCAGCTTGTTATGCAGGTGATGAATTTCTTGCAGTCTACAAAGATGCACAAGTCCTGTAGGACAGGTAATCAAAACAGCCTTTGACAAATTGGGCTTTTGAGCAACATGGTCTAGTGGAATTTGTCCCTGCCCATGGCAGGGGGATTGGAACTGGATGATCTTTAAAGTTCCTTCCAACCCAAATCATTCTATGGTTCTATGATTCTACAAAAATTTCCTGTTCCTGTGACCTTAGCCCACACAGATCTATACAGTCACAAGCATAGCATCAAAATCAGGAAAAAAGAGTGGAAAGCAAATTAATTTGGATTGGATTTGGTACAGGCCAAAGCAATTGCTGACTTGAAGATCTGAGGTCCAAAAAGTCTGCCATTAAAAATAAGCCTGGAAAAAAAACCCAGTCCCAGTGATGACAGAGAACATCTTAAGTATGAGAAACAAAGTAAAATCTTCATGGAGGTGTCTTAATCTGCAGAGAGCTTGAATCACTAATTCTGGGAGAACTGTAGATGTGCTAGAATTACAAATCCCCTAGAAAGTTACTAAGAGCCCTGGATATACAAAGAAAATGCATCAGACACCAAAAAAAAAGTGTCCAAAACAATTGTCTTCAGTGAAAAGAGCTTGTTAATCTCTATGCAAAAGAAGCTCAAATGTTGCTGTAGGCAATGGAAATTTGGCATTGAGCTTGCTGTCTAGATTTCCCTAATATCCAGAGAAAACCAGAGACACAGGGAGAGCAGGAATGTGCTCACCTTGATGGAGACTTTTCTGTTGCTCAGGTGAATGTCACCCTTTCTGTGTCTCCAAGGTGAGCTGAAGCTGACGACAATCCAGAAGAACGTGAAGCAGAGCATAAAGGATGAATTCTCTCTCTTCTGCCTCGGGATTGGGTTTGATGTAGATTATGATTTCCTGCAGAGAATCGCAACCGACAACCGTGGCATGGCCCAGAGGATTTTTGGAAATCAGGAAACTTCTCTCCAAATGAAGGTGAGTTTCTGCCTCATTGCCTCTGAAACTCTCCTGTTCTGTTCACAGCTGTAACTCCACTAGCAACAGGGTCTCAAAAACCATAATTTCTTCTGGAGAGTCCTGCAAGATATCAATCATATTTCAGCTTAAGTGGTCCTAGTTACAGTTTTAATAATATCTATAACACATCCTTTACTTCCCGGCATAGGATTAATATTCTATAAAACAGCCTTAACTATAAAAAAAGATTTTCTGAATTAAAATTAAGGCCTGTATATTATTTTAGGCCATTTCATCACTAACAAAAAGCCTACATATAAATGCTAAATGATAGTCCAGACTTAGCCAATGAAAGAAAACGTTCAACTCTAGCTCTGGCTCCAAATCTGTGAGCAGGAATTGCTGCTGATCAAATTCTAGCATCGTTATGCTGTTACTATTCCCTGATTTCATCATCTATACAAGAATCAGGTGGGGAGTAGCTGTGTGTCTTACACAGTAGCCCAGAACTGACCAACCTGAGAAGGGATTCAGGCCCACACATACCTCTGCTCAAGACTTTTAGGTCGAGGAAGAGCACAGCCCATGGATTTCTGACCATCCTTTGGCTTTCACAAGACTTGGACCAGATATTCTTGCTGTACCCCCTTACAAGTGTGCCAAGGTCTAAGTATGAAGAAGTCTGCATCCTCTGAGATGAGGAAATCCCCTCTTGCTCATTAGGGCTCCAGGTTTTGTCACCTGCTGTCCTTTCAGTAAGAGTGGCCTGTGCAAGAGGGCCACTTCATGTACAACAAACTCACTTCTCTGTCTCCTTCCCTCTCAGAATTTCTACAACCAGGTCTCTACCCCACTCCTGAAGAAGATTCAGTTCAACTACCCCCAGGAGTCAGTGTCAGACGTCACCCAGAGCAGCTTCCACAACTACTTTGGTGGCTCAGAGATAGTAGTGGCTGGGAAGGTCGACACAGAAAACCTGCAGCACCTGGAGAGTGTCGTCACAGCGACTGCAGTGAGTGAAGGTGTCCCTGGGATACCTGCTCTGGGGATTTGGGCTGGTCCATTCCCTCCTGTGTACAGTCTCCCTGCTGAAGGTTAATTCCAGCAGGATGTTTCATCCGTTTGGGTTCTGGGTGGGAAGGTGAAGAGATTTTTGGGGAGATTTTTCCAACAGTGTTTCACAACAGCTTCAAGTACAGCCAGGAATAGTCACTCTCTGCACCCTGCAGCCTGCCACATGAAATTCCTTCTAATCCATATACGAAAAAGATTCAATGGAGACAAAACTATGGCTTTTCCTTCATGCTTTGTGGAGATGCAGGAGTGATCCCCTAAGGTAACTCCTTTCATGACTGAACCTCCTACCAACAGGGAGTCCAAGCTGGTGGATCTACAGCATATCAAGTTCTAGCATTGCCCTTTTGTATGTGATGAGATTTTCTCCCTGTTTTCAGAGGTGCTCTTCCATTTGGAGTGGGATGGGAATGCTACATCCAGAGCCTTCTTTCTGAGGAGGAACAGAATTATCTGCACTCTTACCGGGCTTAGGAGTTATCATTTGTTAGTTGCTGGAAAAAAATCAAACATCTTCAATATTCTTTCCTGCCAAAACACAGTGCAGTCCAAGGGTCTGTGGGAGAAAGTAGAATTTTTTTTGTGTACTTCAGTGGAATTGGATGTGAAATAGCCTGAGGGGAGGATTACAGAGCTCTGTCAAGAGCGTCTTCTTTTGGCATGTGGTAGCACCTCTTGGGCTACTCTTAACAGCTCCTTGAACTACTTTAATTCACTGTCACAGAAGTGTCTTCAACAGAAGGACCTCCTGCTACATTTTCCTTCTCCATGGCAGTCAGGCCAATGCTGCTGGGACTTTCTGATCTAGAAGTGACCACAAGCAGAGCCAGAGTGGGTCCTTAATCCCAAACAACAAGGGAATTCAAAGCACCCCGTTCTCCTGGCTCCCCTCCCTTATCTTTCTCTCTCTCTGACTGCACAGGCAAATGCAGAGCTCGTTATGGAAACCCTGAGAGATGTTGAAGAGCTGGATGGATTCATGAAGAAGGACAAATACGCAGATCCTGAATTCACAAGGAAGCTGTGGGCCTATCTGACCGTCAACCAGATGATGGCAGAGAGGTGAGGAGAAATGTGCTCAAACAGTCCTGGCTGTGGGGCTGAGGGAATGAAATGATGGAGATTTGCCTTACAGAGCCTGAGTGAGGGCCATGGAGCAGTTGAGGATTAATCCCCTCAGCCTTTCCTTCTTGCAACACCACTTGGCTCTGTGACCCCTCCATGGTGGAACGACCATGGCAGCTGCCCTGTAGAGCTGCTAACCACAGGTTCTGCTTCTGTTTCCACCCAGAAACGCAGCCCCCACCGCAGCTTTGAAGAGGAACATCACCAAATCCATCCTGCAGATGTCTCTGGACCATCACATCGTCACCCCCTTCACAGCCATGCTGATAGAGAACGCCGAAAAGGATGAGATAATGCTGGCAGACCAGCCCAAAGACCCCAGGAAGGGCTGCTGCCCAGGTCAGCATCTCACTCTGACCATTACTGTGTCTCTCATCTTGTGTAAAAACAGCCTCTGGTCTGAATTAGGGAGGCAAGGAGGAAGATGCTGACAGAGATTTGACCTGTGCAATCTTCTGTCCTGCTGTTGCCCCCCAGCTCCTGTTTCCCCTTACTCCTCTTCAGAGCAGGGCCAGCAGATGTGAATGTCAGCCCAGCATATTAAACCAAGTTTCATGGATCATTTAAGAGCAAGTTCCTTTATGAACCAAGTGGGAGAGAGACAGGACAAATTACTTTCTCTTGTCTCCATCATGGCAAAGGCAGAGAGAGCTCTAGTACAAAGGAACATGATCACAGTTGTTATATTAAATACTTGCACTTCTTTGCAGCCTTTATTCATGTGGGTCATCCCACTGCATGCAGGAAGAGTCCTACCTTTTCTCATGTACCTCAAAGTCAGGACCAAAGTCAGCAAAGCTTTTACCATATGCTGAATTTTTAAAATTCAGCTTTTTATTTGGCAAAACACTTCAGCCCTTACATTGGAGGCTTTGCTAAAGTGTGTGCTGCTCTCATGAATGAGAGATGAAAAGCCAGGCTCCATTTTTTCACCAATAACTTATGGTGAGCTATCTACCCTGGTAAGTCATATTTCACTGGTGAAGACACTGGAGCAAATCCAGCCTTATGTCATTACACAAATCTGTTGTAAATGGTGTTGTACCTGCTTTATACTGGTATTACAACATCAGGTTTTGATCTACTGCAGTGCTCTAAAAATTACACCATTAAATACGTCAGCACTTACAGAACCCTAATTGTGGCTGTTATCTAACAGGTACTCTGGGATTAACTCCAAATGCACCCAATAACAACAAAGGGATCCCAGCCTGGGCCAATGTCACAGCTGTGCCAGTCAGCTTCATGCCTGAGCAAAGGAGCCCACCTGTGTCCTCTCTGAGCATCAACAGAGGTAAAACCGACAGCCTTTCTCTGCAAAGGAACACCAGACACATCAAAGCTCGTCACCCAATGACTCACCACCATCCCTAGAAGTGTTCCAGGGCAGGCTGGATGGGCATTTGAGCAGCTTGGTCTAGTGAAAGGTGTCCCTGCCCCTGGCAGGGAGATTGGAATAAGATAGTCTTTAAGGTCCCTTCCAACCCAAGCTTTTTCTTTATAAATTATGGAGTATTTTTGTAAAATATTTTTGTAAACCTGTAAAAATACGCTGTAAGCTACAAGGATGAAACTATTTTGGACCATAAAAGAACCTGAAGTATCTAAGTGACCCCATGAGCTGCTGTGTGCTTCCCTGAGGCTGAGGCTGTTTGCTGAGCTTAACTTCAGCTTCTCTACAGTAGCAAAGTTACCTCCATTGTAAATGACAGATGAAAGCTATTGTAGAGTTACTGCCATTGTAAATGGCAGATAAATGTTCTGTGGTAGATAAAAATCTCTGAGTGTGCCGGTGACTGATGGATCCTGTTAATTCTTGGGCCACTGCCACAGTTTAGTGCCTATTTGAGCAAGCCAGCTGTGAGAATCACTGCCCATAAACACGGTGTTACTACAGTAACTCTGTGTGCAATGTGTGTATTTCTGTCGTGATCACACAAAGAGCTCTCAAACTCCTTCTCAGCACAGGGAAATGCCAGCCACCACCAACCCAACACGAGCTGGGCAGAGCTTTGCACTGCAAGACAAGGCTGGAACCAGCTGCCTTCAGTCATGGGTGCAGGTGTTTGTCTCATTTGAGGCAAAGTTTAAAGAACATATGACTTTGAGAGGGGCCCAATCCTGCCAGGGTGTTAAATACAGTGTGAGAACAAGTCCTGGATTGTGTTCCTCAGTGGGATTACTAGGCAGGATGTGTCTTTACCTGGCATCAGTTTGGTTCACTGCATTTGGCAGCTCCCTTCAAGCCAGGAATATCACATCCTTCCCTTAAACCAGGGAATTGTATGAGGAGGAAGTGTCTGAGGGGCTTTTGTGAGGAGCATCTGAGAACTTTCTCAGCTACCTTGGGGTGGAAAGAGCCCTCATTCTACTATGAGGAGTCCCAAAAAGTGCTTCAAAATCCTTTTGAAAAGCCTTTGTGTCCCTCTCCTCTAGTGCTCACTTGCCTCTCACTTGTGTTTGTTTTCCATGTTTCAGTGGACAATGACCCACATTTCATCATACACCTGCCCAAGAGCCAAAGGAACATCTGCTTCAATATCAACTCAGAGCCTGGGAAGATCCTAAACTTGGTTTCTGATCCTGGCACTGGTAAGGGAGTAAAACATGGTTTATTTTACAGCACAAATTTCTTCTCTCGGGTCTGAAAGGTGTTCAGAGGGAGGAGGGGAATTGCCTACAGGGAATTGCCTACTGTGTGCTGGCAGGAGTGTGGCCAGCAGGCTGAGGGAAGTGGTTATTTCCCTCCACATCTGGAGTATCCTGTCCAGTTTGGGCCTTGCCAGTACAAGAGAGATGTTGACAAACTGGACTGAATTCAGTGGTGGCCATCAAGATGATTTTTTGGGGCTGGAGCAAAGGACAGAGAGGGAGAGGCTGAGACAGCTGGGTTTGATCAAGCTTAAGAAAAGAAGTGGTGGATCCATGGTGGATTTTGCTGTTCTCAACCACGTAACCAGAAGGTGAAAGTGAAGCCTCACACATCTCCAAGGTGCACAGCTAAGGGATGGGAGGCTACAGAAACGAGGTGCAACAGGTGAAACTCAGAGTAGGAGTGAGCTACTGGGAAAAACCCTTTCACCATGAGGATGGCCAAACACTGGGAAAGGAGCCAAGATCATGGAGTAACAGAACAGTTGAGGTTGGCAAAGACCATAGAGATTATCAAGTCCAAATTTTAACCCAGCACTACCAACCCCACCACAATACCATGTCCCCAAGTGTCACATCCACAGGTTTTTTGAACATTTTCAGGGATGGTGACTCCAGCATTTCCTTGGGCAGCCTGTTCCAATGACCACTCTTTCAGTGAAGAAACTTTCACTAATATCCAATCTAAACCTCCTATGGCACAACCTGAGGCCATTTCCTGTTGTCCTATATATCCCTTACACTACACCTGTAGGGGTTTTGCTCCTACTCCCAGCAAAACCTAACAGCAATTCCCACCAGATTATTGTTCTAAGGGGTGAACAGCAGCATCAGGAAGCAATTTAATAAATTATTCTCTTCTCTTGGCTGGAAAAATGAGAAAAACAGGGGCTCAGAGGAGTTCCTGTTTCTGTTGATGCCAGGGTGCGCCCTGTTGAGATCAGAACTCCCAAGTCTCCAGGCAGTGCCCCAAGACTGAAGCAACGTTTCCTTCTCTGCTCTTCACAGGAGTTGTGGTCAATGGGCAGCTTGTCGGGGCCAAGAAAGCAGAGAATAAGAAACTCAACACATACTTCGGCAAAATTGGGTTTTATTTCAAAAAGAAGGGCCTGAAAGTGGAGATCACCACAGAAACCATAACGCTGAAAGATGGCTCATACGCCATCACACTGACCTGGGCTGACACGGGGCACATCATTCGTAAACAGTGAGTTGATAATTTTTTACCTGCTCCCACCTAATTCTATTTGAGATACCCTCAGAGTTCCTGCCATGCCATGACTCACATGATCCAGGAGAGCTTCCTCTGCAGATTAACAGCTATCAGCCATGCTGGACACCCTACAGCACTGTTTAGGCAACAGGACCACATGCAAAATCTCCATTCACTGTAGAAAGAGCTTAAATTTGTAGTGGAAATTTGGTTGCCTCAACATGGCGGTGAAGTGTCTGTTTATTAGGCACTGTCCTGCCAGACCTCTGGGTACCACTCCCAAGGCTCAGGGGTTTTAATGGGTCCTCTGATATATCTGCCAGCCCTGTGGGATTGTTCTGGATGCCTGAGAGCATCTCAAGGGGCTGAGAGCTTTTTTGTGGGCAGGTGGACTGACCCTGCCCTTTGGTTTCTCTCTGCCAGGCTCCTCATATCTGTGAAGAAAGAAAGCAACGTTACCATCACTGTGGGGGAGGAGATGTCCTTCATGGTTTTGCTGCACCGTGTGTGGAAGAAACACCCGGTGAATGTTGACTTCCTGGGAATCTACATTCCCCCGGAAAACCAGTTCTCTCCTGCAGCCCATGGGCTGATAGGTAAGGGCTGGGGGCCGGGCGGTGGGAATGGTGGGGCCTCTAGGAAGGGGTTTTGCTAGATCTTTGAGTGAATTTTATCGAATCATAAATTTATAAAATATCCTGAGTTGGAAGGGACCCACAAGTCCAGCTCCTGCACAGGACACTCCCAATAATCCCACCATGTGCCTGAGAGCATTTTCCAAATGCTCCTTAACTCTGGTTTGGTGCTGTGACCACTTCTCGAGGAGTCTGTTCCAGTGTCCAGCCACCCCTTGGGTGAAGAACTTTGTCCTTATATCCAGCCTAAACATCTCCTGGCACATCTTCATGCTGTTAAATTGTGGGTGTCTGTGTCCTGATGGAAAAGGTGTGGAAATTATTCAAAAAGAGAATAGGGAAACTGCTGTAATGTCCTGGAAACCCCAAGGACATTGTGGAACATCAGGGACTAGGAGATTATTCCTTATTCCAGCTGGGGAAGGCGTTTTCAAAACAGACCTGACTAGACTTAGTGACATTGAGACAGGACTTTCCCTGCCTGGATTAACTGCTGCAGGTTGAAAATATAAACACCAAAACAAACTCCTCAAAACTTCCTGAGAAGATTTCTGTACAAACATCTGTAATTCAGCTTTTCCCTAAATGACAGCCCTTTCTGGCAGTGGTATAAAACAAAAGCAAGGCCTCAGTTCATGGGGAAAATCAATCTCCTGAGTCCTGGACTCACGCAGAGCTCCTTTTGAGGAGCAGAGGTTTTTTCCCTGATTAGTGAGAGACAGAGTGCCCCGTGATCCAGGCAGGATTTGTTTGCGTGCTGGAACTAGTTTGATTTTCCAAGTGTCTGGCAGCAGCTGACAGGGATCTTCAAAGGTCAGGACACACAAACAGCTTTCAACCTCTCCCTGATCAGGTCAGTTTGCGTCTGAACCAGAAGTGTCAATCTACCACCAAACACCTGGGCAAGCTCCACAGAAACCACAAGCCATCATGGAAGTTAAGGGCAACAAGTTCACTGTTACCAGGTAGGAATCATGTGCTTTATTACTGTCTTTCTAAATCAGTTCTGTCCTTAGAGCTTCCCAGCACCTGACTTTGGACAGCTTTGAAAAGTGCCTGGAACCCCCCTAAAAAGGCCAATGAGGTCACAGAACCATAAAATTGTGTTTTGTGGCTATTTCCACTTCCTGCTGGCCGAAGACGCATCTCCCTGCTTTGGCAGAGCAGCACCAATATTGAGCAGGATGCCCAATGTCTCCTTGTCTCCTTGCCATGTTGTGACCCTTCTCTGGGTGTCCTCTCCCTGCAGGGGCGTGCAGAAGGACTACAGGACAGACCGTGTGCTGGGCACTGACGTGCTGTGCTGGTTTGTACACAACAGCGGCAAAGGCTTCATAGACGGCCACTACAGGGATTACCTGGTCCCCCACCTCTACAGCTTCATGAAGAAACCCTGAATGCTCCAGTTTAGTACAAAAAATTCCCATCTGCTCCTTCATGCCCAAACGACTCCTCTGAGCAGCAGCTGTCAGCCTGTCACACCAGGGTGACTGGAGGCGACCCCGCCACCGTTTGCTTTGTTTTATCAGTGTTTCAAAGCCATGTAAACTCTCTTTTCTGCTGAGAAATGAAATCTGTAATAAAGTGACATGCTGGGCTGGAGGAGGCGTCTTCCTCTTGCTGTGTCTGATTTAATGGGCTGTAAACTCCATTAAAAATTTCTACTATTTTCTAATATCCATTTCATAGTAGAGGTGTAACAGTGTTGTGGTTCCTGCTGTGGGTATCACATACAAACGATTTAATACATATTTAATACTTACACCTTTGTGTTTCCAGACTGCTGGGAAAATGTAAGTTCATACAATGTTGGACTGGGCAAAAAGAAGGATGTTCATTAAACAAAGGAAATTTAACAGAAAAGGAACATGGGTCTGGAATGGGTGTCATGAGCAGTCTATAGTATCTAAAGATGGATTAACCAGTGGGGAGGAGGGTCCTTGAAATAAAATTGATGCTGCCATATTCCCAGGAAATTAGTTAGATGAGTCTCAGCCAGCCTAATTTTGGTGAAAATTTCATCATCAGAATGGAGTTCATGCAGACACAAGTCAGGGAAAGCAGGAAACATTCAGACGTTAAGGAAATAACCATCAGTACTAAAAGTTTTCCTTCCAGGGGGCTTAGCTCCCCAAAGATCACTTACTTTTCAGGAGCATTCAGCAATGAATGAGATCAGTAAACAAATATACCTAGGTGTGTACCTGAAGCTGGATTTAAAACTCTATTTTTTGAACACCTTATTAAAAAACATTGGCCATTTCCTTTTCAGCAGCCCTAATGTAGGAAAGGAACTCAAGTAGTCTCCTTGCCCTTCTCAACTTTGGTTTCCTTCACTTATGCACTCAGGATCTTTCCTGCAGCTGTGTCAGGAGTGAGAGGATCAATGTGGTTTTGAAATGTCTCTTCAAAGTTCCTCTCGGAAGTGTCAGCGACTTCCTACAAATCATTTATTGCTTCTTTGAACTCGCCCATCAGCGCTGGCCTCCACAACATCCTGCAGCAGCCACTTCCCCAGTTCAACCAAGCAGTGAGTTACCATTCTCTGGTCTTCTCTACACAACATATAACTTGTCTACTATATTTACTCTAATTTGTCAGGTTGCAGAATGTCAAATGTAATTATTTCCAGCGACACAGACGCTGTTCTGTTCTGTCACTGGCCCTCATTACCCTCATACAAACCCCTTCTCCCTCAGTACCTGTTCTCTGAGAAAGGGCAGCGCTGTTTACACAGCCCAGGCTGCACAAAGGGCCGGAATTTACAGACAAGTGTTTTCTGCCTCCAGTTCTCGTAACTCTCCGCTCTTTATGCTTGAAAAGACAGCTGATGTCCTGTGTGAGGTTGTTCCAGGCTACCTCAGTCAGCAGTTGTTTCATTAAACCTCTGCAGACTTCCAGTTTTGTGCAGGTTTCCCCTGGAAACCACAAATCAAAAAGACCTTCCAAGGCAAGGAAAACGAAAAGGTTCCAGAGACACACACCCTCCAGGTGATGGGTTTTATTTTGCCCAGGACAACCTGCTTATTTTTTTTACCCAAATAATGTGGTTCACCAACCCAACACTTCACTGTGCTCTTTGGTTTTAAATCAACAGCTGCCTCATGCATTGGAAAGGTTGGTAAGAAACACACTGGCCTAAGAAATGTTTCTGTTTATTCCTGAAGTGCCTTAGAAATAAAACATTGTACAAAATGTGATACTTTTAAAAAAATAAAACAAGTATTGCTATATCACTTAGCACGAGTAACATTACTCATGTAGCAGAGCAACACCGGAAGAAAGGAAAAGGCTTTGGAAAACCAGAAGAGCAACCCCCAATTCATATCTGCACACGCTTCAGCTGGCATCCCAAGACACTCCACAAGTAACATCCATGGAGCAGTTCCATATGGAGTCCATATGAAGATAAATTGCATATCAGTATTATCAGGAGCCCTGACAAACCTGCTGGAGGAGTGACGACTTGCATTCTACTACCACTGATGTGCTGATCAAAAATAAACTGCTGACAGCACTTAATAAATCATTCTTACAGCATTCAGAAAATAATCCCCTGCAGCACTTGCAAGGTATCTTCCTGCTATTTTCTTAATCCCTTCCCTTGGCCCTGCAGCCAGAACTCCATTTTGGCCGCAAATTGAGAAGTGTGTCGTTTAAACTCCACTGGCTCCAACACACACTGCCTGCCTGTAGGTATTCTCTCTTCAGGACCTGCCCACATACTCCAGTAAATAAAAGTACCCCAGCTTGCAGCTCTCTGCTACATTTTACAAAAGGAAATGGAAGCAAATATTATAACTTTGATATAAAATCAGATGAAAAATTTCCACTGATAATATTTCCATAAACATTTTATGTAACAAATCAATAGCTATCTTTAAATAAATCAAGTTTGCTGTTGTTAATATCTATATACATTATAAATACATACACACACACATTAAAACCCTGACATGGTAGAGTCTTGTGTCTGCCTGAAAAATGTCAGAAAGAAGGTTTTGAGAACCAAAATCTTCTCTGATCCATGATTTAGCACCTCAGGCGAGTTTGGAAACATCTTCATACTGGATATCTTCGACTCTGCGTCCTTTTAAAGGTCCCTGGAGAAAGACAGAGGAAAAAAAAATAACATTACAACATACAATGGTTTGTTTTTTCAATTACCATCAGGGAGTTTATAGTAGGAGAGATAAAGGGGATTTGTTCATGACACGATGTTTCCTGTTTCATTATTTACAACCTGACCAGAGAATGTGACACGGCCTCAAATACCATCTCAGAAATCCTTTCACTTTCAGGATGCTTTTAGTACCAAAGTTCCTCCTGTCATCAGGGCATCTGCACAGTCTCTTCCCAAATTCTACAGAACCCAGTCTGGGCTGGGCTTCTGCAGCCCTTCTTTGAATGGGATCTAAGAGGGTCTCCCTCTTGCAAGCTGTGTTTAAGAAGTTTGTCTTTGAGCCAATAGCCTCTGTGCTTTATCAATGAGTTTAAAGATTGGTTTTGCAGAGGAGAACAAGGAAAGAGCCACACAGACATGGTGGCATGGACTGATTGTTAACCATAACTGTTAATCATAAACAAGACAACAAATAAGCACATAAAGCCCCACATTCAGTCTGCAAAAGGCAGGAGAAAATTCACATCCTTGCATATTTTACATTTTTTACCTTCCCGCAAAACAGTACCACAAAAGCCATGTTCAAAATAAACCCACAAAATATTTTGCAAGTCTCTTTCAAGTTCAATACTTGTTCAATTCAGCACCTTGGCATCTTTTTGAAGGCAAACAGTGGAGAATTAGTCTGTGATGGGGAATATGTGTTTCCTACTGGTTGGGAATAGGTGGGGGGCGTCCACAGAATTTTGCACACCACAAATCCCACCTGTAAGTCAGGATTAAGGATAACATGGTTCTTTGTGAAAGCTCTCCATGTACAGATGGAAAGCTCTCTGCACACAAGAGCTTGCAGTGTTTGATACTTACAGAGTCAATGGTTATTGTCACTGAGAACCTCTTCTCATTGATGGATTCCAAGATGCCTTCATTTCCCCTGTACCCACCATTTACCACCATCACTTTCTTGCCTGAAAAATAAATAGGAAAAGAGCTACACAACAGGGTTCCAAACTTCTGCTAAAATGTTCATCCTCATCTTTCTTGTAAACCCCCCTTAAGTATTTGAAGATGCTCTAAGGTCTTCAGAGCACTTCCCTTTTCCAAGCTGAACAACCCCAACCCTCTGAGCCTGTTTTCTCAGGAGAGGTTATGGTACCCTCAAGTGGATGAATTACAGTTTACCAGAACTGAAGTATAAGTTTTGCAGTGCCAGAAGCTGAAAACAGAAGAAAACAGCTGTACCTGGTGCTGGTATTACAGTTTCTAGATGTGTCTGATCAAGCTTCAGTTTGTCCCCAGAGTCAATCACCTTCACAACTGCTGTGTATTTGTCAATCACTTCCTGTTGTGAAAGGCAGATGCCAATCAGAAAAACCAAACATTTTTCTCTAAATTTACATTTCAAAGTTAATAAACTTTGGCATTGCGACTCTGCCATTCTACATTTTCAAAAGCAGCAAAAGGGCAAGGGCTCCAGCCTGGAGATTTTGTGTGCAAATGAGATCCTGCAGCTTAAATGTCAGAACTGACTAGTCTCAGATTAAAACCCAACTGCACTGCTCTTGGTCACATGCCATGGACACAGTGACTGTTCTCCAAGATGGATGTGTTAATAGGGACAAACTACGCAGGACAAAACCGTGCCTAAGAAAGGATCACGGAATAAATGACATTAAACCAATTCAGAGGTTCACTCCCTGCCCAGAATAGGTCCCAATACAGGTGAGGTGACATTTCAGTCCCCAACAGTGTTAAGGCAGAACAACCTGCACAATGAAATAAGTCTTCATAAGTCACTTAATTCTAGAAAAGCCAAACCAATGCCACATGTTCCCCATGGCCCACCTTACCTTAACAACTGCCTTCTTCTTGTGGTACTTCTCTCCAAGCTTTTTTGTTACAATTTTTACAATGATTTCCTGGGAGATTTGAAAGGAGAGAAAAAATAAAATAAAGTGTCAAAATGTGCAAACAACTCTACAATCTAAATTAGTAGTACAGCGCAGTGCAGGAAGCAAAAATAGTAAAGATGTGGCTTTCAGGAATTTGTGTATATCGTCAAATTATTGCCTCAAAGTAGCATCTCTCAAGACTTATTTGGGTTTCTTTGATAAATAGAGTTACACTTGAATTCACGATCTAATGTGACAGCCCACAATGGGTCAAGAGCAGGAAAGGGAAAATAAGTATGAATTTAGTTTGGAATCTGCTTTTGGATCTTTACACCAATCAAGAGTGGCTTTAGAAATGTAGGATTTGCTATATTTGGTATAATAATAATAATAATAGTAATAATTTTTAAGTCACTTACAGGCTGTAACCAGTAGTCTCTTCGAGATGTTCTTTTCTTCTCCTCTTCAAGCTACAGAACAACAAATAATCACCATTTACTTCCTCCTTCCACTGAAACTTTCCCATGCCTTTGAAAAGCTGAACCAATTTTCCCATGTCATGTGGGGAACAAAAAAATCCCAAAACCTTAAATAAGGGTAAGTCAGCAGGGTCTTGCCTCATAAAAATCGATTTGATGAATCCAGGAACTCATGATAAAATGATGGTGATTTGTACTTTTTTTTTTGGCAAGTGTTTCTAGGTATTTTCTTCTCTTGCAACATCTGTATTCCTTTACTTCCAAGACCTCAGTCGTCTGGGGAATAGGCAGAGTTGAGCAGCCAGTTTTATGAGGAAATGAAACCAGTTTTATGGGGAAATGAAATTACTCTGCCTGGTAAGATGTGAAAATTGGAATTCCATATGAACTGATGGCCTGAGGTCACTTCAAAGGCATGCCCTGGTGAAATGGACATTGTCACAGGCACAGGGGCACACAGAAACAGATCCTGCATGGTTATTACCTCCATGATCTCATCCAGTGCAGATTTTTTCTTTTTCTCTTTGGGCTGACCAGAGCTATGAGCTGCTTCTTTTCTTTTAACTGCTCCCTCCACCATCTTCAGTGCATTCTGTCCAAGGACACTGCTGAAGAATAAGATGGTGTTTTCACAGCAGATCCTACATTTTTTTCCTCTACCAAGATGCATTTGAAGAACTGGCTGTGCAAAAAGGCCGGCTGCTCTGCTTAATTTCAGTCGTCCCAGTCCCCTTCCAGACCCTGCACACCTCCTCCTCATCTCCTTGGTGTGCAAACTCCATGTTCACTGAGGGTCACTGCTGGCAGCCCAGCAGAATGGACACAACCCAATGACCAGTTCACCACTGCACAAGCAAAGAGTTGATCAAGGACTTGAGTTCAATGAAGAAGACAAAAGCTGGTCTACAAATCTGTAGGGAATCTGTAGGAAAGAGCTCCACACCCAGCAAACAAATGCCACCTTCACAACCATATTCAAAATAGGCAAACAGCCTAAAAATTGTGAAAGAAAAGAGCAATCAGCACAAAAAGTTGCAACCCAGGGATGAGGGAACATCTAGGTAAAGTGAGAACTGCCCACGGGCAGCTTCAGTTCAGCCATTTTTATAACAGACATTTGAACACAGTAAAAAACTGTAGGTATTGTTTCCACTCAAAAGATGAAGGCAGCTGCTCTGAGGTGAACAGTGATGCAGTTAATAATATGGCCTTAGGACAAATTGCATGCTCTGTCTGGGATGAGGATGTTGGATATACTCCCACAGGGAAGATACTCTGTGAGAATGAAGATACAGAAATGGCAATAGAAGCAACTGTGAGAGAAAAATTGTATTTCAGAGGAAGTCTGAATAATCATAGCAGAGTTTGAGAAGAAATAGCACATTAATTCACAAATCAAATAGCAAGTACTTAACATATCATAAAGGGTAACATACAACTAAAACATAACAACTGCAGTGCCTATATTTAAGAAGACAAACATATCTATCTGTGAAGTTACTACACTACCATTTCAAAGCTTACAGGTAAGTATTTCTCATATGCTGTGAAGAAATTAGACTACTTGATATATGATTTCACATTTGACCAAATTTTAGCAATGACCTGAAGTATTCCTCACTGAAACTATTCAAGTGAGAGTCTGAATTAAGTTTCAGATTCATCTTAAGCACAATTCGATGCTTAGGGATAATTTACAAGTTTTCCTCAAAGCCTGAAATCTGTATCTATTATTGCAAAGAACTGCTTTACTGTCTCATTTTCTGCCTGGCATATATCCCATCAGATACCTTACCTAAGGAGCTGAGTGTGATGGGGGGAAAGCTTTCTTTTTACCTGCAATACATTTAATTACAATATTGCCTCACATAAGAAGATGTACTGCTCATCAAACAGTTCCACATACTGCTCTAAGTCAGTATGATTTGCATTATTGATCTCTTTTGTCCTGCATTGCTTGTGGTTACACAATGACAATTATTTTCCAGAGCTCTAGGAAGATTTATTTCAGGTAGATTTGCTGCTTAAACGATGACCAGAGAAAGTATTGTCTCCAATTAGACAAGGCAATCAAACCCTTTAGGAACCAAAATTAACAAGTCACAAATATCCATTCATAGAAGGCAGCTTGGACTATATGGCATCACTTCAAATGCTTTGGCTGGATCCCCTTCCCACCCTCCATCAAGGAACCTGTAACTTTATGGGCATCTGCCATGAAGCCCAGTGAATTCAAGAAGGCTCCTCACAGCTCACACCCACTAATCCATTTTAAATACAAAACAAAGCATGAAGTCACTTAATAGCCCCTTCTGAATAACAAGAGAGGATGAGAGATTAGACTCCAAATATTTCAGAACAAGACATATCTTCCTGCCCATACAAATATCATTGTCATGGAAGTGCTCTGTAACAGTAAGGGCTGGCCTTAAATTCTTTTCTCACCTTGTTGTAGAAGATGCTGCGACTGAAGTACTTGCTCCTTTGTTTAAATTAAATGTAACTAAAAAATAAAGAGACATTACTCTATTTCTATCTTTAAAAATAACTGCATTAAAGGGTGTTAACAATTTTTAAAATCTGCAAATAAAAAAAGTCATAAATTTGAACATATTTACTAGTCTATATTTTGGTTAAGCTTTTAAAATAAATTAAACTTTGTAATACAGAATACTCTGCATTTCCATATTCCAGTGCTCTTTATAACTGATCTCAAAGCACTTTACGAAGCACCAACGAGGCTTTAATGCTCATTTCATTAGAATCACAAAATCAGCTCCAGTAAGTTCTAGAAAATTACATCCATCAAAATCTGGTTACCTTTTTCTTCCTCGTTTTCTCTGTTCAGTTCAGTATAGACTGGCATTTCCTGCCAAAAAAACACAGAGCACATTTAAAGAATCAAACAGAAAACTGAGTCAAGATATAATTTTTTGGTGATCATTGATTAGCTCAGTTTTACAGTACTGTGAGATTACTACTAGTAACAGTAATATTCAACCTGGCTTGATTTGTAAAAGATTAAAATTGAAAACATCATTTCATCATAGGCTCCTGTGCAAAATTCTCCAACTAACACTCTGTAGAGAGATGCTGCCTAAACTTGCTCAATTCCAGCATAAAAGGCAAGTGGCCTTGCTGCAGCAGTTTTCTCTATCTGAACCAGCATGATCTGACTGGTTTCTGGACAGACTGATAACTCAAAGAAGGAAATTCTGGTATCTTTCCAATTTTTTAGCACCAAAGGCTCAGATCATTTAAATTTCAATTAGTTTTAAATTAAGAAGCAGGTAATTGTTTACAACAGCATTTAAATGTACCTATCAAGACCCAGGATCAAATGGGAGATTCCAGCCCCAGGCAACGTGTATGGGGGTCATGGAACGATGTCAAATAAACAGATCCCAAATAACAACACCAGCACCACCAAAACAGAACTTTTTGCTACGTGGATTTGATTATGCCAGATCCCCCTGGTTATTTATCTCAGCCTCCTCAGTGTACAAGGTACATGCCATCTGCAGCCCCAGAAGTTGTGAAATACCATAAATGAAGACACACGGTGCTGGTTACTGGATTGTTTACTCTCCCTTCCTAAATTCAAGAGTGATTTTTAAACCACTAATCACTTGAAGAGCAGTAATTATAACTTCCTTAGTACTAATGCAAGCTGGGTACAACGTAACTCTAAGCTAGGAAGCAAAGGAAATACCAGTGCAAGAATTTCAGCAGCATCAGAGTCCTCATTGACTTAACTACGAGGAGTTTTGAGCTGAAGGTTCACACACAGTGCCATTTTCCTCACCAGTTCTTTCCCCTCCAAACCTCTTCTAACTTGTTGTTCAATAAATTTAGCAGTTTTTTCTTCATCATCAAGGTCCTGTTTCTTCTTCCTCTCTTGTTCTTGCTGCCTGCGAATGGTCTCCGGGTCTCTGTCGATGTACTGAATGTACCAGCCCTTTGGAGTCTCGTCAACCTTGCAAAGACCTAAAAAGTCAAACCAAGACAAAGTAAGATTAGTACTAACAATATCAAGATCATTTTCAGCCCATGTTCACTGTAGCAATGCAGATACTTTACCAGAGACAACACACCCCTTACTGGGCTGCTAAAACTGACTTTGAATTATCTGTACTGTGTCTTTCTGCCCTCAACTAGCCAGATCTATTTGGACACAGGCCAGTGTGTGTCACAAAGTGCATGAAGTGTTTTACAATACTTTCCTTATTGAAGAAAATGTTTCCTTCCCACTGTTTTAACAAGGAAGAAGATGGAAATCTAACATATATAAATGATACACACTCACAGCATCATACTAAAGGAAATATTCCAGTGCTGTGCTATTGTTACTGACTCTGGCTAGAGTGACTTTCCAAACACTCTGTGACTGGTGGATGTATCCTGCAGAACAGGGGCACCCAGAGCCAAAGTAAACTTTCTGTCCCGCCACAGTGCCATTTAATCTCTCTTCCTCTCACTGAACACAGAACTGCAGATTTCCAGCTTTAAACCTTCCACTAGGCCAGGAATGAAAATGACTGCTTGCTTCCTGTCACTTCAAATGTGGAAATATTCTGTAGTCTTAAGGGATGTCCTAGTTTTTAACTTTTAAATGGCAGCTGTTGGAAGTTGATTTAGAATTTAGCAATGCATCCAGTAAATACAGACCAGCAGATGAAATAAGGAAAGGCTCACAACTGATGTACTTATCCCAGACTTCTCACATTTTTCATAAGCAAACTCCTAATGGGTAGCACAGAAATACGTCCGGAAATCTTTTCATGTATATACAGGAGGGGAGGGGAAGAAAGAAAAAGAACTAACACAACTATTTACTGATCAATTATCAGGAATTCAATTACCCAATAATTTTAAGACTTCCCAACCCTGAGCAGGCACACTCACCTTCCCTCCCCAGCCATTTTGTAAAATCAGTGAGTGTCTCCCATTGTGTGGCATTCATGTGGATGTGTTCTCGATGGCTGATGTATTCATTGTATACAATATTATTGTGGACTCTCTTTGTTCCTAAAATACAGAATTATCATTAATATTATTATTATTATTATTATTATAATACATCTTGCACTGAACCAACAAAAGACACTAAAAACAGACAAACAAACAGCAAAATATTTACCAAATCGCCTCCTGAGCAATTCTAGGAAATCATTTCGGAATTCCCTTAGGAAAAAAAAAAAAAAGATTTTTAGTATAACTTTAACAGCTAGGAAGCAATTTTCTGCTGTCATTAACAATTAAGCATCTGCAGTACAAACCTGATTATTCTTTTGAGCTGAGCATGATGATATTCAGACACATTTCCCTTTTTCAGGAGAGCAGGATTAAATGCAGGACGAAACACAATATGATACATGCACACACCTTAAATCTCCAAGAGAGTAACAGCCTCTCAAAGGGATAAAATGGAGCAAAGGAATCTCAACACTTCCCACTAATTGCTGGTGTTTTGTTACCAGGTGTCTTCCCAGGCTGACTAACACAGAGCACAAGGCAGGACAAAGGGCAGAGGGGGTGGATGGGGCACATGGATCACTCATCTCCCTGCTAATTCCAGGGCTGGAGCATAAAGCCTCACTTCAGACTCCTGCTGAGGACAGCTCCAGTCATCCCAGCTGTCATGTAGGTCAGCTGGACAAAGGCCTGAGAAAGATGGGGGATGTCAGTCCCTCCCCTGACTTGTTCTCTCTCTGTTATGGCTCTTTCAGCTCATGTGTGTGTGGCAGTCACTCAGCTGGGCCAAAAAAGTGATGTATTTGTAACACAGAGCAACTTTAAACAGGATTAAGACATGAGACAAAACTGTCAAATTTGACTAAAATCACAGAAAACTTACTCAGAGAAGTAATCCATGAATTGCTGAGGATTTTCAGAAGCCAGCAGCAACTGCCTCTGGTGGGACTCAGACATGCAGTGACACTTGAAGCCATTCTATAGAGCAAAAATAAATACTTTGCTTGTCTTTGTCTCAATTTGCAACACTCACAGCTGAAGAGAATATTAAAAATAATGGTTTATGAGGGAAATTTCTTGGAGGCTTCACAGAAAACACCTTAACTCAGCCTCAGCCTAGTATGGGGTGACTGCTCCCAACCAGGCAAGCCAAAATCAAAACTCCTCCAAGGCCTAGAACCTCCAGACAATGCAAGGAGGGTTATGAGGTGGGACATTCCACCAGCCCTCTTCATTCCCTGTGGAATGACACCAGATATTTGGCCACATCCTTTATTTTTTTTATTAATATGTCGGTCTTTTAGCACAATGATTAAATCTAGAGTAAATGTAATTCCATGGGAGACCTCCCACTGCTTACAAAAAGACGTAGCTGTAAATCGGTGACATTTTTTTGCTTGTAGTCACTGGGAAGAGAATAGGATTTGAGATTCTTGGATAAAAGGGAGAGGGACACGGCTAAAGAATTATAAGAATTAAACATCCACAGGATGCTCTCCTTCCCCAAGGCACATCAAAGAGGTTATTCATGGAGAACGGAAAACTAAAATAACATCCTCAAAGATGGATCAGGGCCAACACGCTTTCTCCAAAGTGGATGAGGATTTCTCCTATGGGGGACTGGAAATCCCAATAGGATCATTCCACTCACAGCAACCGGGAACCGTCCATGTCCCACCAATCTGCCCCTTAGGGGACCATGGTCCATACAAGAGCGACTGGAAATAGGCCCTAAACAACATCAGGGCTCCCCCAAAGAGCATCAGGACTCCCCATACTCCTGGAAGGGGAGGCCAGGATGCTCCCTAGAAGGATCACATCCCACAGATGGGATCAGAGCCCCCACAAGGTGACTGGTGATGATCCCAAAGGGAACCTGAGCCAGCCCTGAACCCCCCCACAAGGGGACTGAGGAACCCACGCAAAGGATATGAGACCCCATCTTCCCTGAGGGAATTGCAGCCCCCACAAGAGGATCAGGAACTCCTACAAGGGTGATCGCAGCCCCCACAGTGTCCCTCTCAATAGCTGGGAACACTTACAAGGGAGATTGACAGAACAAAGGACAATGGCTTTAAAACGACAGACGGTAGGGTTAGATTACATACTGGGAAGAAATTCTTCCCTGTGAGGGTGGTGAGCCCCTGGCACAGGTTGCCCAAAGAAGCTGTGGCAGCCCCTGGATCCCTGGAAGTGTCCAAGGCCAGGTTGGACGGGGCTTGGAGCAGCCTGGAATAGTGGAATGTGTCCCTGCCCATGGCAGGGGGTTAAAAGTGAATGGCCTTTAAGGTCCTCCCAACCCAAACCATCCTGTGATTTCATGAGATCAGAGCTGCCACAAGAGCTGACCCCAACCAAGGGGACCTGACCCCAGGAGAACCGGCCCTCAGTGGGACTGGGGATCCTGAGACGGAGATCGGAGCCCACCGGGGACCCCCCCAGCGTACCCCCAGTTACCTCATCGCGGCACTGCTTCTGGCACATCTGGCAGTACCAGCGCAGCTTCTGCAGCCCCTTGGACTTGATGCGGTTGGCGATCGCCTTGGGGCTGAGGAAATCCGACTTCCCCATGACGCCGGTCCCGTCCCAAACCCAACCCCGCTCCCGACCCGGACCCGGTGCCGGTCCCGCCCCCTCCGGAAATGGCGGCGGCGCCCTGGAAGCGGATCCCGGCGGGGCGGCGCAGGCGCGGTGCGGGCGCGCTGACCTTCAGCGGGGCTGTGGTGGAGGCGCCGCCATGTTCGCCCGGGGCGCCGCGGTCGCGCTGGTCCAGCCGCAATGGTACCGGCACGGGCTGGGATGGGCGTTGTGGGCATGGGGGGACGCGTCCCGATGCCCGAGGCGGCTCCGCGGGATGAGGGGGAAATGGCTTCCTTCGGCCGTGCGGCGCCTGGGGGCGGCGGGGTCGCGGCCCCGGGCGGCCCGTGAGGGGCTGTGGGCTCTGAGGGGTGGTGGCGGAGCGGGTACCGGGAGATGAGGGCAGCGAGGACCCGCAGGGATGGAGGGTCCATCCGCAGTGGGTGGGAGCGCTCGGCCGGTGGGTGAATGGGACAGGCAAGGGTTAAAGGACAAGTTTGTACATGGCAGGAGACCCTGCTCTGGACAGGAAATAATGCGGCCTTCTCGGCTTCGTTTTAGCAGTTTTTAGAAACTAATTGCATTATATGCAGCTTTGTTTAAAATTATTTTTTTATTTCTAATTTGCCCTTCTAATGCCCCCGTTTGCTCCGTGCCATTACCCAAGGCGGTGGATAGTGCATTAAATCCCCTTCTGTACTCGGCACTGCTGAGGCACCGCCTCGAGTCCTGTGGCCACTTCGGGGCCCCTCAGTTCAGGAAGGACACTGAGGTGCTGGAGCGAGTCCGGAGAAGGGCAGTGGAACTGGGGAAGGGTCTGGAGCCCAGGTCCTCTGAAGAGCAGCTGTGGGAGCTCAGCCTGGAGAAAAGGAGACTCGGGGGTGACCTTATCACTCTACAACTCCCTGACAGGAGAGTGCAGTCAGGTGGGAGTTGGCCTCTTCTGCCAGGCAGCCAGCGACAGGACACGAGGACAGGTGTAGGTTGGACATTAGGAGCAATTTCTTCACAGAAAGCGTGATTAGACATTGGAATGGGCAGCCCAGGGAGGTGGTAGAGTCACCGTCCCTGGAGGTGTCTAAAGAAAGACTGGATGTGGCACTCAGTGCCGTGGTTTAGTTGATAAGGTGGTGTTCGGTCATAGGTTGGACTTGATGATCTCAGAGGTCTTCTCCAACCTAATTGATTCTGTGATATAGATGAGGGAAGGATGAAGGTGTGCATACAAGCCACAGGTCAGAGTGGCTTGTCTCCACCACAGATGTTTTTTAAGAAACAGCAAATCTTGAATTTTCATCTTTCTGAAAGGGACTTGCCCTTGGTAGATGTTGGTTTGCTGGAGAGCTAGTGAATTATCCTAATTTATCCTACTTTCCTTTTCAGGGGCCAAGTCAGGAATATGGCAACGCTGAAAGACAGTAAGTAAAGGTTTTGTTTGCTTTTGAGAGAGGGAAACCTTTGCAGGAAAACCATATGTTAAAATATAATTCTTCTTAGCCTCTGTTGGGTAAAATGTGATACATAACAATGATATATAGGCCTGCAGTCCTAATTACATTGAACAAGTGTCCTTCAGAAACTGAATTGCTTGAAGGGGTTTTGGCACTAATTCAGATGGCATTTCATAGTTTTACTCAAATATATTTTAAAAATAACTTTATCATATGTGCTAAACCAGATTTTTGCTCACCTCTAAGAATTATTTTAGTTTCTCTTATGTTTATTTCCTTGTGCTTTTATGCAGCATTTGGGGGGAAAAAGGGTTGATTGAATGGGTGTAGTTTGATAATGTTTCCTTAAGCCATTCCTCGTAGTTCTCATATAGGGATATTGCATTGGAATTGTGGTTGTCTATGGGATACCTGTTTTGGTTTCTTTTTCCATTAGTGTTTTTATGACTGTCATTTTACCATAGTCTAAACAGATAATGACATTTATTCTGTCTTCACACTATGGAGACTTTTTTTGTTTGTTTCCTCTGCTTGTCATCTGTGAAAAACTACATTATACCTCAAATGGTATAATTGTGAAACAGGTAGATGTGGAAGCAAAGAGACTAGTAAATAGACTCCATGTTGGGATAAATATTAAATGAATGCTATGTCTGAAGGAAATAACATCTCTGTTGTAAAGATGAATTTTTGTTAGCCACATTTTTTCTGCTTTCTTGCAGTAAATACTGAGGTCTTCTATGAGGTTTATTTGTGCACTGTTTATTTATTTTTCTTCTTTGAGGAACATGGCAAAATATTTTTGGATGGTTCTTGCTGGCATTTTGTTGTTTGCATTTGAGTCATTATGCCCAGTACAATCTGTGACCTTCAACTCTTAACCTTGCAGTCACCAGGCGTTTGAAGTCCATCAAGAACATCCAGAAGATCACCAAGTCCATGAAGATGGTCTCTGCAGCCAAATACGCAAGAGCTGAGAGGGAGCTGAAGCCTGCGAGGATCTATGGAATAGGAGCTCTGTGTGAGAGGAAGTTCTTGCACTTTGTCATGTGGGAGCAGAAGAGGAGGTTTTCACAGTGGTGATAAAATGCTGAGGCTTTCTAACCTTCCAGTAGTCTATTTCCAAAAGAATTTGCACAGTGAACTTCACTGAGTGACATCTGATCAGAGCTGTGTCTGGCTTTGAATTGTTTCTTGCTCACATCTGGTCTGACCACGTGCAAACTTGGAACAATTGTGAGGGAGATAAAATTAAACTGGCTGAGGTCTGAAGCTCCTTTAGAACTGATTTTAGTTAGAATAATTCTGGGATAGTTTTCATGACTTATTTGTTCCTTGGCACCCTTGAAAAACTTAATAATCTTTTTTTTTTTTTCAGCTCTCTATGAGAAAGCAGAAATAAAGGCACCTGAGGACAAGAAGAAGCACCTCCTCATTGGTGTATCCTCTGACCGAGGCCTGTGTGGTGCTATCCATACATCCATTGCTAAAACCTTGAAGAACGAGATTACCAACCTCTCAAATGCAGGGAAAGAGGTTATGGTGGTTGGAGTAGGTGACAAGATCAGAGGCCTGCTTCAAAGGTAAAAAGGATGGGGTCCAAAACTCACACCACAAAAGTGTTTCATTTGGAGTTTTGTTTGTTTTCTGTGGTAGAAATTTCAAGACTGTTTAGAAGATTGTGTGCCATTGGTAGGAAACTGCATGTAAGGGAACTGTGCTAAATTCCAGTTCCTGTAAAAAAAAAAATCTGCAAATATCCTAAAAGTGGTTTTGATGATCTCACAATTTGGGAAACTGCTGCACAGCACTATTACATTCTTGAAATAAAAGTCTGAAAGCTGGCAACTGGCACTGTTACAAGTGTGTGTATTGTGAAGCTATCATAATTTAACTAAAGGCAAAGTTTCTTTCAGACCCTAATTCAATAAAATGTTTAGTTCTGAGCACTCAGTAACAGTCAGTTACTTCCAGCAAGTCAGTCTTGCTTCCTCATTTTTGTACTGTAGAGCACCCACTTGGTTCTAACAGTTTGGTTGTTGTTGCAGGACACATGGCAACTATTTCCTGCTGACATTCAAAGAGGTGGGACGGAGACCTCCGAGCTTTGGAGATGCTTCAAGCATTGCTTTAGAGCTGTTAAACTCTGGGTATGAATTTGATGAAGGCTCTGTCATCTACAATCGGTTCAGGTAAGGTTGAACTGAAACTTCACTTGAAGAATATTTGGTAGAATGCTTCAAAGAGCATATTGGCCTGACGAAGTTACATGAAAACTGACTGTGATTTGGCATGTTCACTTTACTTCTTGTTTACTTGCTGTGTGTGAGGAACTTCTGGGTTGTTTTTTTTCTAGTGACTGTGGTTGGAACTCCCTTTTGACTTGTGTATAGTGAATGCTGTTATACTTACAGTCAGCACATCATTATATTCATGTGGTATCCAAGATCTTTTCATCAGGATTATCACAAAATTTTGTGGCATTAGAAAGCCAGAAGTTGTCTATTCTAGTTTGATTTTAACCATTCAGTTTAGAGTTAGTTGAACTGAAGAGCCTATTTTGCTCTTTTTGTACAGGTCTGTCATCTCTTACAAGACCGATGAAAAACCAATCTTCTCCTTTGAAACTGTGGCTGGCTCTGGTAAGTAGGGAGCTAGAAACCACCAGTCACATGCAGTGATATATCACAGGAAAAGTACTCTGAAAATGGGAATATGGTATTAAAACATCTTATTATGGTGCTTGTACCGTAAGTTTAACAGATGGTTTTATCTTGGCCAAGATCAGTCCAGCGCTGGCTTACAAAGGTGCTGTGGGGCAGGGAGGTTAAAAGTAAAGGTTGTACTAATTCAGGTTTGAAATTCTGTCTCAAGCAAGAATTGGAACTCTGCCAGTTCCAATATTTCCAGCATGAACAACCTGAGTAGTGAGTGACTTCTCACAACTCACTAAAAATACCCCAGAACATTTCTGCAGCATTGGATGGGAAGGTTAAACATAATATGGCAATAACGTATTTTGCTTTGGTCTGACTTTCCTAATGTTAAATTGAATTAAAACACATAAAATAGTTAACAGAATTATAACTAGCATAGAGATTCTGAAGGTACACGTCACATGTGCAGGAAATCCCTCTGTGCTGCCTTAAATATTGAAACAACCCCAGCTAAGTAGTCTTCTCCATGTCATTGTATTTTCCTGGAAGTAGTAAATCTAGGGTGTCTCTAAGTCTGCTCTTTTGTGTTTTGCAGAAAGCCTAAGTATCTATGACGATATTGATGCCGACGTGCTAAGAAACTACCAGGAGTTCACACTAGCAAACATTCTGTACTACTCCCTGAAAGAATCCACCACCAGTGAGCAGAGCGCCAGGATGACTGCCATGGACAACGCCAGCAAGAATGCTTGTAAGCTACTCCCTGGGTTTTCCAGCACTTCAGTTGTTCAGCAGGAAAGTGCTGACCTCCCTTTTTGTACTTCTGTGCTTCAAAAAGCAGCTATTTCCTCTCTTAATTCCATTTTGAGTTGTTTTTTTTTGAGCCAATTCAACTGAGATTCTATTTCAAACGTGAACATATTTAGTCCCTGGAAAGAGCGATTGCTGTCAAGAAACAAGCCTAGGACTGGAAGTGAAATAACAAGTTCTTTAAAAGGCATGTGGAATACTAAACTAATCTTGTAACGGCTGAATATTCTCCATGTTCCTCTCATGTGGCTGCTCTGAGGATTTCCTGAATTTTTATAAATCTGTACCTACTCGTTCACCAAATATAATTACTGCAGTACAATTTAAAGATGGGAAAACTTGAACAATAGTTAAATACCACCTGTCATGGAACAAGTAGAGAATATATGAGTATTCCTTGGAAGAATACTGGTAATTGTGTGAAGCTGATGTGATGTGCAATTGGGCTGCCTGGAACGGTAGGCATGGCCCTGATGACCAGCTTGAGAGAAAGAGGTGATACCTTCTGTGTTTAAGAATAATTGAGAAAAAATAATTCAGAAAAATCTGTCTCCTTTTGCCACAACTTGAAGGAAATAACAATGTAGTTAATTGACAGTGAAATCTAATTTCAAAGCAAATGATGCGTGCTTGTGTTGTGTTACAATTATCTGTGTCATACCTGGTATTTACAAGTCTGCCAGCTGTTCTGCAGATGTTTAACTGACAAGCCGAATTCTCAGGTTTCTAGATTGTCTACTGGTACTATTACCTGTAGGGAAAAAATGTCAGGTGCACTAATCCTCTTGATTTTTGCAGTGGTTTACAAGACACTTGGATATTCTGCCCATACAGCTTCTCTTTACCTGCATTTATACGCTCATTTTGTGTTTAAACTCCAATCTTACCTTTTTCCAGCTGAGATGATTGACAAGTTGACCTTGACATTCAACCGCACCCGTCAAGCCGTCATCACCAAGGAGCTTATTGAGATCATCTCTGGTGCTGCTGCTCTGTGAGTATTTGTATGGACATGCAGTCAGAGCTGTTGCAGTCATGTGCTGCTTGTGTGCCAGGGTAATGGGCAAAGTTTGGGATTGTAGGCCCTAAAACCAGAGGGAAGGCAGTCCATGGCATGGCTCCCAAGCTTTTCAGCTTGCTCAGTTCTACTAACCAGAGCAAAGTTTGGCAGTTCCTTCTGACCAGATACAGTTTAAAAGCTGGTAAAATAGATCTTCACCCTCAACACATGTCCTTGCCTGGCCAGGCGAGGGTTTTCCTCCTTTTTTGGCCTTTGGTGGATTTCCCCCCTCCTCCCTTTTACCTGGACATTTCCTACTTTGCCTGGTCAAATAGCCCAGTACTGTGGAGTGGGAGAGGGCGAATGGGGCGACTGAAATGCTTTTGGATAAATTAAGTGTTCAGAAGCCGAGAGTTTGGGGGTGTGTTTGCAAGGAGGGAATTTCCAGAATCTGTTGTTACGGAATGTGTATTTTGCTTGAAGTTCAGTATTTTGTTTGTTTGCCTGAGACTGAGGTTTTGTGCAGGTGTGTGCTGCAGGTTACAAATGTGTGGGCTTAGACCACAATTTGTAACTGCATGTAGCTCACGTGTATTACTGTAACAGTTAAAAATTTGTGCTCTGTACAGAAATACATGTGTTCATATCCTGTGTATTTACAGAATGCCTGGAATATGTATTTTATATTATTTTGGTGCTGTATTGTGCTCCTCACAATACATTTGTGGTCATAAATCTGTGCAGTTTTGCCTGAATTTGCATGAGTTGCTTCCTAACCTGCTTGTTCTGTTTTTTCTCATAATACCATAACCAGGGATTAATCGGAAAAAGCGGTTCAGCCAAATCCAAGAGGTAAAGTTATGTCATAGAAACTGGATTGTGTTTTAAAATGAATTAACACAGGAAATCTGAAGTCAAATGAGGAAGTCAGAATTCAATGGTCTTGGTCAGACAGAAACTTCTTCCTAAAGAGCTGTGAAATTGCCCATTTCTAGTTTGAATGCCTGAACAATTTATCTTAATTTTTAGTAATTTTCAGGAAAATATGTCTATGTATGGAGCATAAACCCACATTAGATATAATTTTCTGTGGGTTTTTTTTTGTATTACTGAATTCATTTGCAATTACTGTTTGAATTTTTGCGTAGTGCCCTGACTTAATGCAATGACTTAAAAATATCTGTATGGAAGATGTACCTAAAGAGGTTTCTGTAGCAAGATGAACATCTTCAAAATTTAAAATGCAAGGAAAAATTCAAAATTTAAAATGTAAGAAAAATATATATTTGATGAACAGTTTGGGGGGTGGTAAGGAATATTACTGAAGTATTCAAATTGGGGAAGGTAACAGTTTAAAAGAAATACATAAATAAGTGAAAGGGTTTTAATTTGTTTCAATTTTCCTCACAGGTGAAGAGGAGCTCTTCTGAGCATATGTGGTTTAGCCTGCCTGTGTCTGTGTTAACAAGACTGCTCTGTTATCTTGTGAAGAAGTGGAAACGCCCCAGAAGTCTGTAAATTCTTACAATAAACCACCTCCATGAAACAGATCCTTTTGGTTGTCTGTGGAGCGAATGCTCTTGGAGTCTAAACATCTGGGTTGGGCTTGGTGTGCTTTGAAACTTTATTTTTTAAAAGGCTGTGCTCTCTACATTTTTTATTTATTTGCCATGTGAAACATGTAAGTGGCTGTTTCTTTTGAAGAGTGGAAGAGATTTTCTGACTTCAGCCTGTCTTTGAAAGTGAAGTGACCTGCTTTGACAGGAACATTGTATTGTGGGCTGAAGGAGGAGACTGGAATAAGGAATGAATGAGGAGGAGAATCTTCATCACACAGTTCCAACACCGATCTCTCATTTGAATTTTGTATTGCTACTATTTCCAGATGTTCACTTTTTAAAATTAACTGATCTGATTAGGTGAGTCACTACAGAGGTTGTTTAGAATGCCCACTGTTTATAACATGGTCAGTGTATAGAAATGTGTGTCAGAGGGCTGGGGCATCTCTGCTGTGGAGACACCCTGAGAGTTTTGTTCAGCCTGGAGTAGAGAAGGTCCCAGGGAGACCTTTCAGCATCTGAAGGGGCGCCAGGAGAGCTGGAAAGGGACTTTGGACAAGGACATGGAGCAACAGGACAAGGGGGAATGGCTTTAAACTGGCAGAGGGCAGGGATAGATTGGATATTGGGAGGGAGTTCTTTACTGTGAGGGTGGTGAGGCCCTGGCTCAGGTTGCCCAGAGAAGCTCATACTGGTCCCAGTATGGAGCCCTGAGGGGCACCGCCCTCAGGACCTTGAGCTGTTCACCAGACCAGGAGCTTCAGGACTTTATTCTGGGTCCAGGTCCTGCTCTTCAGGCTGCAGATGTGAGATGTGAATTTGACTGATGCAACAGGCTACTAATAAACCAAAGTGGTAATTTATGAACTAATTAGGTTTTTATACTAGAGTTCTATTATTTACAGTTCTGTCCTCCGTGCTCTGATTAGTGACACGCAGCTACTGAGTTACAGTTTAGCTCTTGTGTATCTCCACAGCCACCACTGAGTAAGAGCTCTGCTGCTCCTCCTTGCACCTCCTGCACCACTCAGTTACTGTAAATTTTGTTTCTGGATCCTTTTTGCCACTGTAGTTCCATCCTTTCCCTACTTGTTTGTTTTTTTTTTTCCCCAATTAAACAACTCACCCAGAAACAGTTTTTCCTCATTGCTGCCAGTCTGGTGTTCCCAAAATTAATGTTTCTATGGCCCAGGAAATCTTGGCCTTAAATGTCATTATTGACATACCTGTCTGCTTACAGGTGACCTTGCAAGTCCCCTTCAAGGATTGGAAGGGGCTCCACGTTCTCCCTGGAGCCTTCTTTCCTCCGGGCTCCACAAGCCTGTTTCCATGGCAGAGGTATTTCAGCCCTCGGTGCATATTTGTGACCTCCTGTGGACTCACTCCAGTAGCTCCAGATTCTTTCAGTGCTGAGTACCCCAGAGCTGGATGCAGGACTCCAGCTGGGGTCAGAGGGCAGAGCAGAGGGGAGGAATCCCCTCCCTTGACCCGCTGTCCAATTATTTAATTAAGGGTCTTCCCCCCAGAAAGTTTAATGCCAAGGTCCTGACGGTGAACACCTGATGGCTGCAGGTGTGATCTGCCTGGGGAGACGTTTGATCCTGCAGTGAGGGGAAACACAGTGAGGGCAAGCGCTGACATCTGCCTCCTCCATCCAGCTGGAAAGAAAAGAAGAGAAAAATATCCTTCCTGGGCAGCCTGTTCCCGTGCTCTGCCACCCTCCATGTCAGGAAGTTCTTCCTCACGATGAGGCAAAATTTCATGTTTAGTTGATGACCATTGCTCCTCATCCTGTCACTGGACACCACTTAGAAGTGTCTGGCACCATCATCTTGACAGCTGTCACTGAGATATATTGAAATTTTATATTTATTTAGAGATACTGATATTATTTATAGAGAGAAATATTGTATTTATTTATTGATTATTTTTTAGAGATCATAGACTCATGGAATGCTTTGGGTTAGAGGGGGCCTTAAAGATCATCTTGTTGCACCCGGTGCAAGGGGCAGGGACACTTTCCACGATCCCAGGCTGCTCAGAGCCCCATCCAACCTGACTTTGAATACCGCCACGACTGGGGTATCCGCAGCTTCTCTGGACAACCCGCGCCAGCGTTTCACCACCCTCACAGTGAAGAATTTCTTCCCCATATCCCATCTCAAACTACGCTCAGTTTGAACCCATTCCGCCTCGTCCTGTCACTGCACGCCCATGTGAATAGTGTTGCCACGTCCTTCCTGTACGTTCCCTTCAGGCACTGGGAGACGTTCAGCGGTGCCGGGCCCTGCATCGCTGTGTTTGTACCACCGCGGCCCCGGCGCGGCCCCGCAGCGCTGCGGGACGCGGGGACTCTGGGCGGCGCTTCCGCGCCCCGCCCCGCTCGATGCGCTCGGCGCTGGAGCGGCGCTGCCTGGCGGGGG
>VZTE01004411.1:664150-694949 GCA_013397775.1 Eulacestoma nigropectus
CAGGGCAGGGCTCTGGGGGTCAGGGCAGGAGGGCACGGGGAAGTGGGATTTCGGCAGGGCTCTGGGGGACAGGGCAGGAGGGCACAGGGAGGTGGGATTTGGGCAGCCCTGGAGGCCCTGGGGAGGGAGTCTGTGGGGGAAGGCTGTGGGGNGCAGGGCAGCTGGAAGCTGCTTGTCAGGCAGTGCCAGGAGCTAGGGGTGCTTGACAGGGGAGGGTCATGGAGGTGTGGTCGTTTGGGCAGGGCAGGGCTCTGGGGGTCAGGGCAGGAGGGCACAGGGAGGTGGGATTTGGGCAGTGCTGGGGTTTTTGGGTCATTGGGTGCCATGTGTGGGTTTGTGGAAGATCAGCCCGTGGGCCAGGGCTGGGGGCTGTGGGGAAGGGGAGCCAGGCTGTGGAACAGTGCACAGGACTGGCAGGATGGGGAGGGAACCCGTGGGGCAGCGCTGGTGCAAGGGGGTCCTGGTGCCAGGGAGGACTGTGGGGCAGTGGGTCTGGCTATGGACAAGGAGTTGGGGCTGTGGGGCTGGAGTTGGAGGAAAGGAGGCTCTGTGGCTGTGGGGCTGGAGTTGGAGGAGAGGAGGCTGTGGGGCTGGGGTGTTGGGGGCATGGGGCTGCTGTCCCACACTCTTTGGCTGCAGCGTGCTGGGGAGGGGGAGACACGAGTACAGGAGGGGCAGAGGGGACTGTTGGCCCCATTGCTGGGCTGTTCTGAATCTGGGAGGGGGGTGAAGGGGCAGCCAGCCGCTTTTACTGGTGGGATGTGGTGCTGTGTTGTGTGTGTGGTGCATGTGTGTGGTGCATGGGAGGATGTGGTGCTGTGTTGTCATGGCTCATCTTTGGGTCAGCTTTGTGTCCTGGGGGCAGTGCTGAGGGGGCTGTGGGGGCCCACTGCAGGTGGGGATGTGTGTGCAGGGTTCACTGTTCTGGCACAAGGGGAAATCCTGGGGATGGAGAGTGCAAGATTTGGACTCTCTCCTGCATGGGGAAGGAGAGGTGTGCCTGGAAGTGCTGTTGCTGGGGTGCTCTGGTTTGGGAATGTTTGCGTAGAGGGGGGAAGCAGCGGTACTGTGGCACTGGGAACATGCGTATGGGGAATGTGGGAAGGCAGGGATGCACTAACATGTTTTTTGGGGGAAGTGGAGCTCTAGTGCCCAGGATGTGGGAGTGTGACAGGGCAGCACATGGTGGGTGTGGAGTATGTATGTGCAGAAGGGGTGGGTTGGGGCTGTGGATAATTTAGTGCACATGGCATGGGGTATGAGTGTCCTTATGTGGATGCAGTGGAAGAGGTTTGGCTGTGTATGTGGGGGGCTGGAGTTAGCCAGCGCTGCCACTGAGGTGCTGCAGAAGGAGCTGGATGTGATGTTGGGGGGCAGGATGCCCAGGGCCTCACTGAGTTTGGGGTGAGGTGGTGCTGGAGTGGGAGCATGGAAGGGGTGAGTTTACAGCAAGTGAGAGAAAGAAGAGAGGTCTGGGAATCGGTGCCAAGGACTGCTGGCTGGGTCACACAAGAGTGTGGAATGTCAGTGTTGATGGGATTGGGAAGGGAGTACCACTGCTGGGTCTGGGTCTACAGTAGAGGATGCGGTTGTGTGTCCCTTGAGATTGTGAGTGTCCCTGCAGAGCCTGCAGTGGAGGTACTGAGGGGTTGGATGTCCTGCTGGTACCTGCTGAACATGGGGTGTGGGAGGACGGGGTGTCCAGTTGCTTGCTGGGTCAGTAATGCTGCTGGTGGGGATGAGAGGGTGGTAGGGGTCTGCTGGGTCTGGGAGTGTCAGCGAAGGGTGCTGATGGGTTGGAAGAGGGGGGGGAGGTGACTGTCTGGGAGGAGAGAGGCTGTCAGAGTCACTGCTGGGTCTAAACACAGGAAATGTGGAGAATGTGGAGCAAGGCTCAGGCTGTCCATGTGGTTGGAGGGTCATGCGTCTCTGTGTGTGGAGGCCTTTGCTGCCCTATGTGTGGGGCAGGGAGGGTGTCATGTGGCAGAAAATCGTGTGCAGAGAGGTCCTGCTGGATCTGTAAGTTTTAGGACGGAAATGAAGGGAGATCTCCATAAAGGAGGGACTTTGGGGAGCAAGGGTACCCTGGAGAGGTGGGTGTAGGCCGTGTGTGCCTGGAAAAACAGGGCTGCTTGTGCCTCCTGTGCCAAGAGGGACATGTTCCCCCTTCCTTTGGCATGCTGGAGAGCTGTGGCATTGTGGGCAGCTGCTGCTCCATGTGTCCTGTACTTGTGGAGGGGAAAGTCCTGGAGACCCCCTGGGGCAGAGGTCAGAGTAATTGGGTCTGGCAGGGGTTGGAGCTGGGGTGGATAATTGATTGCTTGCCTGAAGTGCTGGGTAGGGAGAAGGTGACTCACTGATGGTGGATTTGGGGCTACTGTAGCCACCACCAGTTCAGAGAATGTGCTGGGGCCTGTGGGAGGCTACTGGAGAGGTAACAGCCATGGCAGCGCCAGTGGGAACGTTACCAGCACTTCTGTCCGAGGTGTGGGAACTGTGCTAATGAGGTGTCACAGCCACAGGTGAGAGGAAAATCAGAGGCAAGCTGCTGTCATCTGGTGGAGGATTGGATGCAGCATCAAGATCCAAGGAACTGTGAGGCCTGTGTGTGTTGGATTCCTCTGCAGGGGGGAATTTGGAGGGTGTGCAGAGCTGGGAAGCACAGTGTGGGTGACTTGGTCAGGAGAGGAGCAACCACAGGCTGAAAGTGCCGTTGCTGGAGGTTGTGTCCCTTCTCTGAAGAAGGGAAGTTCTCACTGCTGCAGGGATCCCCCTTGAAGCAAAGTGATGAGCTGAGTGTACCTGGTCCTGCTTCTGCTCCATCATTTCAGGAATAATTGAGATGGAGTCTGATGCTGCCAGTGTAACCAAGCTTGGGATGGACTTGGTGCTGCAAACTGGATTTCTCAGGTTGAATAGGTTTACTTGTACAAGCTTTCCCCAAATTTGAGAACAGGTTAGTCTAGAAATGGGACTGTGCAATATTAACCTGTATCTCTGAGCAGTACAAGTGCAGCTGCTGCAGCTCTGAAGTTTGTATCCCAATCCACACAGAAATGACCTTTAAAGCAATTAGAGACAACAGAGAGGGTTTGGGAGGATGGAGTTAATGGGGTGAAAAGCTCACCTGAGCTTGGTCAGAGCTGTCCCTTGATAGGGTTAGTACAAATGTTGGGGAAGATGTTTCTACAACTGGGAGGAAAAGACACAGAGATGATGCAAATAAAACTTTTTCCTTTTGATGCTGTGGATTGGAAGTTTGTAGAGCTCGGTTATCCCTCTCTTGCTTTGGGTTTGCTTACTGAAAGTGGGGAAAGTCATTTTTCCCCTCTAGGAATGGGGAAGGAAGTACCACAAGTATCACAGTCTTTTTGTTTGGTGTTTTTTTGTTGGGTTTTTTTTTTGAGGAGACGGGGAATACGCTGTTTTCATGCCAGTGATGTGGTATTTTTTGTATTACCTCTCTTAAAATGATCCCTGTATTTCTTTCTTTAAAAAGGTTTGTAAAATGACATCTTAATACTGAGCTGACATCTCTCTGCGGTTTCAGAATTGTTTCCTTTTGCTCCTAAAATAAGTTACTGTACAAACCCAGCTCTGGATGAATGAGTTGAATTCTGCCATGGTTTTACATAAGTAGAATTAATTAAATTCCAATTGTAGCATCTTTATTGTCAGGGTGTTATCTTGGAGTCAAACCAGCGGGGTTTGAGTTAGCAGGGCTGTCAGCTGAGGGACATAATCTTTGTGTTCCAAACTGAATGGATTTACTCTGACGTAGTTGAGACACCGTGGTATCGCTGTGAAAAGCCTGTCATCGCTGCTCACGTGTTCTCTCACTTGCAGAAGAAAATGATGGCTCTCCCAACTGGGTTAGATCTTTGTTCCAGCTGTTACATCCCATTAGGAGAGCTACATTCAAGATTTTCATTACTTTTCTGCTGTTGTTTCCTTGCATTTGCAGTAGCTGTAGTTGATGGGAGCTTCTGTGGCTGCAAAGAGAAGGCAAAAGGATTTGCAAAGCGGGTTTGAGATGTGTTTGATGCCGTGAAATGCTTCTGAATGCTGTGTTGGGGGTGGAGGAGAGGCTGAACTTACAGGGAGAAAATCAGGGCTTTCCTCTTGAAGTACAGCATATTATGCTGCTCAAATTTGTGGAAAGCTTGTCAGAGGAACACTATTCAATATGCTGTGTGCTGTTTTATCCTAAAATTTAAATTAAATATTTGAAAACCAGTGTTGGAGTATGTAATTAGGGTATCGGGCTGCAAAACAAACTGATGTGTGGTTTCTGAGAGCAGAGTTCTGTGTTGTTGTTGTTGGTTTTAAGCAGAGGTGAAAAAGGAAAAGCTCTCTGTTAGGTGCCACTTTGTTTTGCACTCCTGTTTCACATGGTTTGATAGAGGAGTGGCAGAGCTGGTGCTTTGGGTTATCTGCTCTGGATTGTATAGGTTGGGTTTTTTAATACTGGGGAGCTGTCCATGAGGACAGATCAGAATCTGCTTTGTTTGCCATGAATTTAACTAATGTAGCTTGGCAGTGGGGTGGTGGGTTATAGACATGCAGAATATGTCATGTTTTACCTCTTAACGTAACACATCCAGTGAGGGAGTTCAGTTTCCAGTGTATTTATGTGGGCGGTGCAGTTCATGGGAGGGATGAGGAGGGGAGTTGTGGCTCATGCCCTCCGAAGTCTCATTTTTCTGTTACATTGCTCTAAAAACCAGTCAGATAGAAGCTACTTAGCTTCTATCACTGAGGGCTCCTGGGCATATTTCAACAGGACAAATTTAGATTATCTGCTGCTAAAACAAGAAGTGTAACAAACTGGATAATTAACTTTTTGAATCTAGAGGCCGTTTTTACAATACTCTTTCCTTCAATTTTGAATGCTGAGCATATGCTTGGATATATTGTGCTTTTATATTTTTTTTCCTCCTGAAATTTGCTGACAGTTAGGAAATAAAGTTTAAAAGTTGGTCTTTAGTTTCATATTGGTTGACTACTTTTTTGAATTTTATTTTTATGCAAACATAGAATTGTAGAATATCTCAAGTTGGAATGGACCCATATGGATCATTGAGTCCAAGTCCTTGCCCCTTGCAGGACTAAATACTAATTATATATACATATAAAAATATTAATGACTATATTGAAATTGGTATTATTAATGTGACTGTATTTTTATTAAAAGGCAGGTTCTGACCTGGTGAGCACAATATTATAACTGGAAGGAAAAATTGCCGATATTGCAAAATGTTTTGAAAGGCAGAACTGGCTCCAAAACTGCTCCAGTGTCTGCACAGTCTCTCCTGTAAACTTCATTATAGCAAAGGGAGAATGCAAACAGCAGACCAATATTTTCATTGGTAATTACCACAGAGGAGAGAATTCACCTGGCATCAGCCAATTTTTTATTTCTTTATAATGTCAAATTTACCTCATATATTTTCTTTGGTTTTGTTCTTTTTTTTTAGTTACTTCATTCTTATCACTATGCAATAATAATCTCTATCAAAGGATTAGATTTTGGTGATCAATTTAAATGAGCTGATTCCCTCTGCTGGTCCTTGAATGACTTTCTAACAAGGTTCTATCCTGGGCCCGTAACATTTATTATAAGTGTACATTTTATGTCCTGATAACCTTGAGTGTTTATGTTTTTGAGCTTATTAACTTCTTACTGGCTATTAACATAAAGGAAGACAACATGGCCTTTTTGCTTGACATTTCTGAGGTTACTGGGAGAAGGAGCAGACTCTGAGCACCAATAGCAAGAAGATGCTTTTGCCTGACCTGTAACTACATTAATAGGACCCTTTTTCCCCCACTTCAGTGCATTTAAGTAAGGCATCTATACTTATTGAATAACCTATTATGCATACTTATGACTTTACTGGATGGAAGCAGTGTTGTCTCCTTGAAACAGTTATCCAGGAGTAACTTCGTGTGATGTGCTGGAGCACGAGGAATCTGTGATAGAGCCTGTAATTAAAATACCAAGGAGCTCTACCTAATAATTTGCTGGTTAAAATAAAATTTAAAAAAAATCTCTTTTATGGCAGCCATAAGGGGGAATGCTGAGCTATTTATAACACATGTACATGTTGCATGGGTGGTGACTCATTAATTTTTCTCAGTATATTTATTACAGAACTGTAGTTTCTTCCTTTAAGAAATCTGGCATGAAACTAAAAGCTCTTCTGTTCTGTACTTACTCGCCTGTTAAATTTTCACTCATTCATATGAACTTTGGGTCAGGAAGGAGGAGGTGGTGGGGGTGAGTTTGACAGAAGGAAATCAGCTATTCCTGAGACTGAGTTTAAGGAGAGTAAGTTCCCTAACTCCCACACACCCCCTCACAGTGCCTTTGGTTGACATGAGCACTGGACATCTTGTTTGCTGGAGGAATTCTTGTGACTTTTGCAAAAATAACTAGGCTTTAGGAGCTTCTAAAAATTCCTTTTCCTCACAACCCAAACCCTTGTTTGTGAGGGAGTTTAGTACTCCATCCTCCTTTTGTTTGATTTGGTTTTCCTTGTGGACACGTTGATTCATCTGCAGGTGATGCTGAGCAGTGGGGCTGAGGGCTGGATAACTTTCCACACAAATACTCTGCTCTGCCTGGATTCTCTTTGCCCATCATTTCAGTCCAGTACTTTTTTGGGATGTAATTTTGTGTGCAGATTCCTCCTCACCTGGTGCTCGTTCTCATGCCCAGGGAAGCTGAGAGTGTCGTAGCTGCACGGCCGTTCCCACAGGTTTCTGGTGAGCTGTTTTGAGACCAAATGGTCTTAATTTAGCTCTGCTGCTGCCACAGCTTTACCAGTTTTGGAGCACAGTTCCCATTCAGGGAGACAGCTCAGCTTAAAAGCTTGTGAGAAAGGTATTGTCCTAGTTCACTGTTGATGGAGTATAAGGAGGAGAGTTGCTGGATAAACTATTCTCACCTCCTTCATCTCTTCCCAGTCCTGAACAATGCTAGTATTTAAAGTGTTGTGGTATGAAGAACAGCAAGAGACTGGAAACCAAAGCTCTGAAGTGTTTGTGATCTGGCGCCGACTTGCTGTGTGACATTGGATTAATTTTTTCACTGGGAGGCTTCAGCATCTGAATTATTAAGTTGAGGATAGCACAGATATCTGAAGAATAATGAGATAAGTTCAGTATGCACAGATTAAACTTTTTTCTTGGCATCATTTGCTTACAGAAAAAAGCCTAAGACTAAATGAAACACCAGGAGTGTGTTACATGTTTGTCAGCATTCCCTTTCATGTGTCTGGCTTCTGCTATTTTACTGATTTTTTTATTAAGCCAGAGAGTGAAGAGAAATGCTAAATTGTTGAAATAAAACTGTAAAGTCTTTATTTGATGAATAAGCTGGGATTACATTTAATGCATTTTTGTGCTGTGATAATTTCCAATTGATAACTGGTTTGATTTTAAATACAGATATGAATACAGACCTGAAACTTTTTTCAAACAGTTTTATCACTGAGGACACTGTCTTGAAAAGAAGAGTTAACTGCTCCATCCTTTCATCCCTCTGACAGTTGCAAGTTTAAACATTATTTTTAGGTTTCAGTCAGTCTTATGACTTGGCATTGTCTCTTTGGAGGCGAATGTCAAAGCTGTGGAAAAATGGAATCTTCTTTGGGGTTTTTTTGGTCACCTTTTGAACCCACTTTCTAACACACCTAATTGTTTCGTGATACAGTTGTTAAGTATTTCCATGCTTCAGTTACACTTAGTAGCTGCTTCTCTGCCACGTGTTCTTAAAAAGCACTTGTAGAAATAATTCCTTTTTAGCATTTATCACTTGCTAATCATGTCAGCACACTTTTCTGGAGGTTAAAAAGATCGTGTGCAGATATAGGAAAAGACCTTTGAAAAGTTTTCCCCAAGTTTTTCTTTTCACCTGTCTGTCAAACTTGTACCTGTTAAATCTTGACACCTTAGAAAATGCCTCAGTGAGTTCACAGGTACCTTCATAGCCTGAAGAGCAACTAAAAGCAGCAACTCAAAATTTCTTAGTGGTGTCAATTATCTGAATTTAATTTTTTAGGCATAAAACATGCTTTTTCCCCCCCAATAACTATAAGGATCTCTACTACTCCAGAGTGGTGATATCCTCATGTAATTATGTGGATGCAGGTCTGGAGTTTGCAGAGGAAACTGGTATTGCACTTGTACCAGATATTACACAAACTCCAAGGTGGTTCTCACCCTGCAGAGTTCATGTTCCAAATAAAGGAGGGTAAAACTGGCAGTAACTTGGTCTGATCTCCCTTTTGGCTGTGGAAAGAATTAAAACACAAGCAAGGCTTGCCCAGAGTCACACAAGAGGCCAGTGTTGGAGAGCTGAGAATCAACCCCATAATCTGAGTATTATCCTTATCTTCACTGCAAGACTTAAGAAGGGAAATTCTAGAACAAAATTCTCATTTTCTGAATGTACCTGCAGGCTTGAGCTGGCTGGGGGTGGAATTCATGCAGTGATGTGAGAACCAGCCTGCTCAGCTGCCTCGGCTTCAAGATAAACCGAGAAGAGATTAGGTTAAAGGACAAACAAAAGAGCATCCCCCGTTCTCTGGAGCCAGGGCTCCACAATAGCCATTGTGTTCCTTCAATAAGCACAGGCTGCTTTTCCATAATTACTTTTTAAAGTAAATCACAACTTATCATCATATAGAGATGTAATATCTTCATAAGCCAATTCTACAGAATTGTAATAATTCAGTATATCATTTTATTGAATTAAAAATCATGTTTGGAGTTTAAAGCATTGTTTTGGGGTTATTGTTATTATGAAAAGTCAGGAAGAGACTTGAAGTGGTGCCTTGGCTGCCAAAGCCAGGTGTCTAGTTCTCCCTCCGGAGGCCTTTCGAGGGATTTTCCTCTGTCAAGTCAGGGAAACTGAGGTACTTGGAAGACTTCTGCAAGTGTAATTTAAAGCTTTGAGCCAAATTACTGTGTAGCACAAACTGCATCCTCTGTTGGACTGTTTTCTTGGAGATCATATTAAGTAAAGATCCCGACTGCCTGGCCAGTGAGGTTTCATTGTGCTTTTTGTGAAGAAAGTAAGATTTTTGCTGTTGAATCAAACTTAAGTTGCACCCCAGGGAATCAGCCCCTGAAGTTTAGTATAAAATATTCTCTCCTCATCAGACCACTACTTAATATTCTTCTCATTTGTCCAGAAGGTGAAGTGCCTCATAGTTTCTGAAGCCTGTAGATTTCATCCGGTGGAAAGATACTTTATGAAGGCTTTTTATTTATCAAAAGACTTTTTTTTTTTCCTCCCTGTAAACTACAGTCAATTCAAAAAAATGAAATTGTTCCTCTTCTAGGTTGAGGAATAATGTTTGATCTGTTCCATACTGGTAAAGAGCACTTTCTGCATATGGGGTCGTGTGGTGTTAATTGACTGTTGCCAGGTAAAGCTGCCTGTTGCTGCTCCCTTGTTTTGGCTTGATTTGCTTCCTGGAGTGCAGTTCTTTAATGGTATGATTTGAAACAAAGTGATGGCTCAAAACAAAACCCTTCTGAAAGTAAACCTGGTAGAACTGTGGGGCAGTAAATCCATCTCTCCTACTGGTGGTGAGCTGGGGGACTGTAATCTCAAAGCATCTTCAGGTCAAATATTTTAACCTCGATTTTTGCAAAAATAATTGTTCTTCTGTTGTTTTTTTTTTTTTTGTTCTAGATGGCCGCACAGATCCAATTTTGGATGACGTAGGCGATGCATTCAAGCTTATGGGGGTTAACCTGCATGAGCTGGAAGATTATATACACAATATTGAACCTGTCACTTTTGCACATCAAATCCCTTCGTTCCCCGTCAGCAAGAACAATGTCCTACAGTTCCCCCTGCCGGGAAGTAAGGATGCGGAAGAGAGGAAGGAGTACATCCCTGATTACCTGCCACCTATTGTCTCCTCTCAAGAAGGTGCGAAATTAATCCTTTGCTTTCGGTTTTGGTGTGTTTGGATATTTGTGGGCATCCCCCAGCAGCTTGAGCTGTGCCGCCCCATGGCAGTGGCTCAGGAGGGACCTGGGGGGTGTTACACAAGCAGGGTTGCAAAACAGGTAGCAGTGCTGTGGCAAGTTTGTTTCCCACTCTTTTTACTTTCCTTCCAGATTAACTTGTGCCAAAAGTTCCCCATGTTAACCCTTGTTTCTATAATGCATTCTAAATTTTAAATTTTCAGATGACAATAGAAATGGATGCTTTGCATTACCTTTTATGTGTTAGCCTCCCCCTTATGCATCCTGCAAGAGCTTCTGTAATTTGGTAAAGGTAGAAGAAGGAAGGCTGGTGAAACTGGCACAGCATTTCCTGCTCCTGACAGCTGTTTCTCCTTACTTGTAACAAATTTCACCAAAAAACCCAAAACCAACCAAACAGAAAAACCTCATTTTCCAG
Source organism: Eulacestoma nigropectus (assembly GCA_013397775.1). Classification (NCBI taxonomy): domain Eukaryota; kingdom Metazoa; phylum Chordata; class Aves; order Passeriformes; genus Eulacestoma; species Eulacestoma nigropectus. Next base: position 674,577 of record VZTE01004411.1, read on the forward strand.
TTAAAATGATTCAGCTTCAAAGTATGGAAGTAAGAGTATTTTAGAGGCATTGTACTGGCTTTTAATTCTCTTTGCTAATGTTGATTAGGGTTTCATCTTCACTGTTCCAGCTGCTCCTTCCCTTTCTTGTCCTACAGAGGCACAGGGTGAGGAAACAGTGAAACCAACTATAAAAGTGCTATGAGCTGGAACTAACCTGAGAATTTTAACTGTGGCAGGGGAAAAAACAAAATTGTTTTCTCTATTTTTCAGCTGTATGAGACTTGATTGCTAATAAGATAAACCTTTAAGAAATACGACCCAGTCTGACTTTTCCATTTGAATAGTGAACAGCACACAACTGTACTTTGTGTGGAAATAAATATATATAAGCTTGTGGGTATAAAAATCCCAGACAGAAGAACCTTATTTTCCAAAAGAGTCTAATGGACAGGTGCAACCTGCACAAGATAGTTTATTTAGAATTTGTGGGGACAGAATGGATATCATGCTCTATTATGTATATTCTTTTTTTTAGAATTAAGGTCTCAAAGTCTGCCTGTTGAAATAGGTGTAAAAACTCTACCCAGTGTAAGGATGAACATAAACAGCATCACCTTATTGGATAAAGAAATCCATTACTGTGCTGCTACAAGTGTGGCGTGGGGCAGTATTCCAGTGATTTAGCAAGCTGTAGGATGTGTGAGTTCAGACTTTCTTACATCATGTTCAGCTACAAGGATGCAGTTGCTGTGTGCTCCAGTTAGACCAAGTGAAGTTGCGGTCAGGAACAGGTATCTGAGGAACAGGTACTGGGTTTCATGTGTTCTGAACAAATATGCTCATTCCAGTAACAAGGTGAGGACTTACTTATCCTGGTGAGTATTTCTGAGGCTCTGTAGACTCCAGTTTTCTGTTTCCTTTAGTTGTGTTCTATAGATCAGTAGCATTTCAATGTTTCTTGCCTTAATATAACCCAGGAAATGGAACTGCTGTTCAAAACAGAAATACTTACTTAACTTGGTAAGGAAATCCTAAAGTCTCACCCTTGTGAAGTTTGTTAGAAGGGTTGTTTTAAAAATCTAACAATGAGCTCTCTCAAACCAGGAAGAGGCAAACAAAATGTAAATATCGTGTATGTGGACAGCATATATAAAAGAAGAGTACAGAGGAAGAAGACTTTGAGAAGTGAATAGGGATTTTAGCTGCCCTATTCTGGCTACTTTCTTTAGCCTGATTTTTCAGGAACTAAACAAACACCATTCTGTCAGAGAAATCCTGCGTCTTTGAAGTGTAACAAGTTGCCCAGCAGTGTTGCAGTTGTTTCAGGTTTTTTTCCCTTGGAAAATCATAGTTTAAAATATGCAAGAAGAGTCAGATCCAGCGAGGCTCAAAGCAGCTGAGCATGGGGAGGGAGAGATGAGAGTTACAGACTCAGCCTGACAATACACGACATACAAAGAGAGGCTAGAAATTGAAATGGGGACAGTTGTGCTTTTTCTTTTTTTTCCTGTATGTAACTTTTTATACTCTTTCTCTTGCATGTTAGATCCAGGAGTTAGATTTTAGCAGTCCTTATAAATAATGTATGAATCCTTTTAACACCTGAAGCAAGAAGATATTATTTCCAAAGTTGGATGAGAACCAGGAAAACTTCTGATGCCTAAGGGTAGTGTATCAGAGGACCTACAGACACACACAACTTGAAAAAAATGAATAAAATATATTTTTAAATGGAAATTTAAAGGAAACATTAAATACAGTTGCTGAATGCAGAATTTTTATAGTTGATTTAAAATATTTACAGTTGAGGACGTTTTAATTTTGAATTAGGTGTTTTCTGAAAATGGTGTTTGCACTCTGCGGTTTGTTTTTGAAAGGGATGGATCACAAAACTGCTGTATATGTTTTGTTCTATGTTATTCCAAGTAAAATTTGGAAGAAAAACTTACTTTTGCAAATGAAAGGAGTGCATTGTAAAAATACTGAAGAATTGCAGAAGCCATTTAAATACTTGGCAATATTTTATAGTGTAGAAAAAAATAAGCAGCTGCTCAGATTGTGCAGTCCGTAATGTTTGAGTTGCTTTGAGTAGACAATGATTGGTAATGGAGGAAGGCTTTGTGCACATTAGGGTGTGTGATGTAAATCTTTCGCTGACTTAAAGGAATCGTCAGCAGGACTCGTTATGTCCCATTTTATATAGAAACCTGGAGCTCAGCTCAGTTATAAATATTTATTTACTATTAGGGGTCAGAAATTACAAGTGCTGATACATTTTAGCGATGATGTAGCCACAACTTTTAGTAAGAAGAAGCTCTTTTTTTAGTATTGGTAATTTAAAAACCAAACCAAAGCAGTGTTCAGTCTGCGCCATGACCAGTAGGTGTTGCTACCCTCCTTCCCAAAAGTCCTTTAGTTCTGCACGTGTAGCCAACTTCTTATTTCCACTTACTCCAGAACTGGTGGTGGTTCAGGCTATGCAGAGGCTGCCCAGCAGCTTGAGAGATGTCTTAGTTATCATTGCCAGAGAATCCATAAGAGCAGAAAACCCATCCAGCCTGAGAGGAGCCATCTCCTTCAGTGTACTCAGTAGTAAGAAATTCTGAAAGAGCCTCGAGTGATTCCTGAAATTGTAGGGAAAAGGGAGGAAGACAAATAAGTTTCAAGATCTCTAATTTGTGTCAGTCAGAAGTTCAGTTCGGTGATACAAGTTTTGTTCCAAGAAAGCAGAAAATGTTTTCTTGCCTTTAATATGGAGTGCAAGCTCTAACCAAATGCTTCAGCTGTGACGATCTGCATATATAATTCTATATATTATAAAACAATCTGACTCAGTATTGCCATGGAAAATGTTGGGTTTTTAGCAGTATTTTTACAAAGGACACTGAAGGGATAATTTTATGCCAATGTATCACGATGTTCGCTGTCTGCCTATTTTTAATTAGTCTCCTTTTTGTTTTTGAGTTAGTTTAGCACTGTTGTCACTAAAATGTCATGGTAAACTTGTAAGACAGATTAAAAAAGGAGAAAAAAAAATTAGTTACAAAACATGATGGTCATGCTTTATTTCTTGTGCTTTAATGCAAGAGAACATACATTTTGCAATAATAAATCAACTTCATAGAATTTGTTGATTGCATTTGAAGCAAAACAGTTTGTGCTGAAACTAGGCCAGCTGAGAAAGCCCAGATACTTCTCCACAGCTAATAATAATCACTATTACATTTTGTGATAATGTTGAGAGCCCCGAGTCCTGATGCTGTAAGAACATGTACCATTCTCCATGATTAAAACAAAGAAAAGTGAGGTGTGATTCCTGCATGTGCCACAGTATCCTTATTTTTAAGCTTCCTGAAATTAATTTCTACTTGTGCTTGCTGCTCCTTTTTATCACCTCATTTAAAAAAAAAATAATAATTTTTATTCTTTTTTTTAAATAACCACTTTATGTCAACTGCTCTCTTTTGTGACTTTTTGAAATCACAGACTTCATCCTACTTCTCTGTCTGGAAAACTGAAGAAAGCATCTTGGTTTCGTGTGTGCAGTACTGTTCATAGTCCGTGGTGTTTGCATTAGACCCTCCTTCCTCTTTCACACTGTAATTGTGCTGGGGCACATCAGCGGGGTATGAGGGAGAAGACATGAGAGTCTCTTCTCTCTAGTTTAAATATTTTGTGGGGAGAAGGGTAGTTTTTAGAGAGTCAGACTTTCTCCTCCATTCTAGCTGCATTTTTTTCCGTCCTCTGCTTCGTACCACTTCACTCCCACTCTGAGAGGTTCAGTTCCTTTCCCTAAAAAACAATCTGGAAGCGAGTGTGATTTTTACCAGGCGTTAAATTTTGTTGTCTTTCATTCCTGGTAATGTGTGTTCAAGCACTGGCATTGTATTTCTGATCATTGAGTCAGGACAAGTTCTTGGCACAGTTTACAAATTCAGATTTATTTGTAGCCTTTTCTGTCAGAGCATTTTATTTCCCTGTCAGATCAAAGCATAAAATTGCTGATCTTCTTACAGTCCTGCCTTTTCCCCTTTTTGCTGCTGATGTGATGTTAGAACCTGTTACCTACCAAAACCTGATGCTTCCAGCCACCTGGAAGCGTGGAAACCCAGCTGTCAAATTACAGCTCATCTCAGCACATCTCCAGTGTTTTTCATGCCGTGGTAGCTGCTGATACTCTTTGAATTGATGAGAATTAGGGGTGCTGGTGAAGCAAGGTGCTAATCAAAAGAACACATTTTTGTGTCTAGGTTCTGCCAGTGCTAGAATTGTAATCGTATAAAACACTAAGCATCAGGGTGACAAAAAGGCTAAGTGTCGAGCTCCAGTGGGAAATAGATCAGGACTTTAAAATTGTCACTGCCCCTTCAGTCCGGCAGTGCTTTCTGTGGCCAGAACTGAATGTAGCAAGTTGTGGATCTCAGACGAGAATGATCTCAGTCTCTGGTTTCTCCAAGGATTAAACAAAACCAATCCCTCTTTGTAAATCAGTGTGTGATGATGGGCTTTTAAAGGGATCCTGGGGTATCCACTTTGCCGTTTTGGTAACACAGGTCTCACTGTCGTCACTTTTAAACCTTTCTGCCTTTCCTCAGGTCTAGTTTAACCCTGCAGACTAACTCTCCCTCATTGTAGCAGCTGCCCTGATGATTTTAAAGCAGCAATGATCTTTTCAACAGAGCTTTTCCAGTGTACTTCGTTAGGAAACCACCACTCCTCGACAAACAGGTACTGTGTATTCAAGCAGTTTGAAGAGTTAAAGCCCTGCCAGACTGTGAAGATTTTGCTCCTGGCTGCTCACAGTGCCTGCTGCTGATACTCGCAGGCATCGTTTAGCTGTGTGTGCAGTGTGCTGAGAGTCAGACTCTGATTGCTTTTGTGAGGAGGGATCCTCACGTCTGCAGCAGCCCAGCAAGGAAGGAGCAACAGGAGAAACAGACAAAATGAGAAAAGCAGCCAAGCTTGAGATACAGCCAGAAGAAAGGCATTGGGAAAGAGCCAATAGGAGAAGGAGGTTTCAAAGGAAAAAAGGAAAATATGGGACAGGAACAAAAAAAAGTGTACAGAAAATGTACCTGTTTTAAATCTTGCCATTAGACAGAAAAATAACTTTTCCGGAAGGCATGCTGATAAAGCTGTAATTGGGAGGACAACTGTATCTTGACCTTTTCCTAAGAAGTTGTATCATAATCGAAACCATAATTTCCAGTAAAATCCTACAAGAAAGGATTTAATGAAGGTTTTGGGTTTTTTTAAAATGTGGAGTTAAATAGACTTTCACAGGAGAGCTTCTTTAATTTGCAGCAATTGGAGAAAAAAAAAATCAGTGTACTAAGTGCCACAGTAAAACTTTATCTGTGGCAGGAACTAAATCACACAGCTGAGATCCAGAGACTGTGGAGAAGAGATATGCACTATTTTATGTTGGAGACATAGTACCACCTTCTCTTAATAATTCATGTCTTTGGAAAAAAACCCCAAAACCTTTGCTATTTTTTAATAAACTTAATGGCAGCTGGAAGTGGGGAATGGATGAAATGGATTAAAAATGTTTGTTTGGAATTGTAGGAGAGGCTCATGATGAATTTTCATGTTTTTGTTTGTTGGGGTCTTTTAAGTGTTTTATCCTTCAAAATAAATAAACCAGGTGGAACCTGGCTACACATGAAGAAACAAAACAGAAAATAAATTTTATAAAGATGCTGCCTCCATTTTTTTACAAGTAATAGCAAGGAGTTAGTGAAACTAACTATAAAAATCCGTCATTGTGAAAATTTATTGTTTTAGCTTCTTAAGCTATCTAGCTTTATTTGCTGCATATAGCAATTGAAATGAAGCTAATGTGACTTCAAGGGGATATATCATCCTTTTAAAACCTTCTCACAAAGATTTTTCTGTTTTTCAGACCTGTTTAGATAACTTACAAGTTGTTAGTGATTCTTAAGGATTCAAAAATAAAAACTGCAAAATGCAGAAGTTGACTGATAAAAGCCAGCCTTTTACAGTAAATTATTTACATGGAATGGGAATGAAAGTCATGGATCCTTTCACTGCATTGTGATGTGCAAATTGCAATTTTGGTTAGAATAAAACTGGAGGAGAAAATGGGACTTTGTGATAAAAGGATTCTATTGTCTTGTGTATTTTGAACAGAAATGCTGTCATGATTTTAATTTCCTACTGATCCTTTTTCAGCAGAACTTTTGTCACTTGTCTTGACTCGTAACGTCAGATCAGTTTTTTCACTTTTCTGACAATGTGTGACTTTGTTTAGTGCCTGTGTTGCTTCCTGCACTGTCTACTGCAGCTATGCTCGAGGATTTTATTTCAGCTGGATCATCAGACACCTTTGTGCCTTTGAAAGCGTAAGTTTCAAATTAGGTTATCGCCTGATAGCTGGGTGTTACTGTTCTTGGGCCTTTCAGACTTTCCCTTACTGGCCTGAGTATTTTTGGGGACTTGAGGGGAGAGAGTGGGAAATGGAAAGTCTGGCTGATTCTTTAAGCAGGATAAAAGAGAAGCACAACTGGCCTATTTTAAGAGCTGACCTTGTAACTTTATTATTTTTCAATGTTTTCACTTCATGCAGGAGCCTTTCCTATTTTTCTTTAATCAAATGCTTTTCTTCCTTTCTCTGACTTCTGCCACCAAGGATGCTTTAACTCAATGAAAATATTAGTGATAGCTAACAGTTCCTGGCACTTAAAAAACAAATAAAAATCATTTTAGCTACTGGGAGCAAAGCCACAAATTTGATTGTTACCTCCCTGCACAGGAATTTGTGCCAAACTTTTGAAGAAATGTCTCATAGCCCAAGCAAGCCTTAATTTTGTACTAGGATGTAGAACATGTTGGTTGAGACCTCATACGTGTGTCTGATTTTGAGACACATGCCTTAAGCAATGCCAGCATCCTCCTGCTGCTTATTAGCAACTGTGGCATTTACATAGACACAGGGAATGGTTCACACCTGGAATTCAGGAGCTGGCCCTCCAGGTAGTTGTTCTGAATTACACAACTGCCCGGAGAAGTGTTACTTGCGGAGTAACTTTTTTCAGTTAAACACCTCTGAAGTGTCAGAAATGTTTCTTACCTCCTGTGAAAAATATCCATGCTTGGAGCTATTTGGGAATAGATACTGCGTGGTGTTTATGTGCACATTTTCAAGCGTAGCTGAGCCTAACCTTGATCTTTGCATCAGAAAAAAAACGTTGTCTAGACAAAGATCGCGAGTGGATTACAGGACCCCCTATCTCTCTTGCATTAATCAGGGGAATGACTCATTATAAGCTTCTGCATGTGGTACAGTCCAGGTTAAGACTAAGGAATTCTGCCTTCTAATTTTTAAAATTATGACTAAGAAAGCTCATTTGAATTATTTGTCTTTTGCCACACACAGATAAGCACTTTACCATACAGCTCTTGACTTCAGTGTCTTCTTAGAATTAGGGTTGGAAGGGACGTTAGAGGTCATCTTCTTCCAGTCTTCACCTTTGGTATATGCTCCTGTTTTCTCCAACTCTCAGCTAAAGAGAATGCTAGTGACTGGGTAAGTCATTAGGAAAGGATAACTCATTTTTGTGTGTAGGCAATTCCAGTTAATTCTGCAAGACTTGGAGAAATGCAAAGTTGGATGGATAACAGGGAGAACTCAAATGCGAAGGCATTTGAAGACATGACCCGGTTTATGTAGCCAGATGCTTGGATAATTAAAGTTCATCTTTAGCTGTGTTTTTTCAGAATCTTTCATTTTTGTAATTGCACTCATTAGAAACATTAATGGTTTTCTGATGGCTTGACAAGGCAGTATTTTTCTGTATTTCTCTAGTTTGGATTCTGTTTCTTTGAACAGCATGACTGGGTAAAATGTAACCTTGTGTGCATGTTGTGTATAAATGTGTATTGTTTGGGTCGGTTAAGCAAAGCCTACCATAGCATACCTGTGTTTTTGAGGAGCAATGTCAAACTTGAGTAGGGCTGGATCTGGCTTGTACTTAGCCCAAGGCTGGAAAACAGTGGGTCTTCAGGTGGTAACAGAGTAAGTCACGAATTTCTCTGACTTGGTTTGAGATTAATGTTTCAGTGATGGTTATAAGCGATGACGCCTCACTGCCAGGGGTGGTATTTTATATGGAGAGATAAACTGAAGTTCAGCTCTGCGTGTGTGTGTTTGAAAGAGGTCGATAACAACTTAAATGGCCTTTATTCTGGCCACTTTACAATCTGCAACATTCTGCTTAATTTATTTTCTTTGGTGAACTTGTTTGCCCTCTTCATTCTCACTGTTGATGTCTGCTGCTTTCCCATTCCAAAGGGTTGTGTTAAAGGAAGACTCTGTGTTTCATGTGTATTCCTACGGTTGGGATGGAGCATACTTTTCTTCAAACGTTATGAGCTCTTTTCCCTGAGGGAAGGAGGATGGTACTGATTCTGGGTGTCTGAGAGGTACAGCTTAACAGATTGGCCAAATAATCCATCCTGAACTGGAGAGTGAATAATTTTAATACCCCTTATCTTGCATAGATTTTTTTGGATATTCATCTCAGCAAATGAACTTTGCATTTCTAAATATTTAGAGCAGCATGTTCGTTCAGGCACAGCATATTTGAATCTTACTATTCTCCGAGTTTCTCCACGTTTCTCCAGGTTTCTGTGCGTGTGGGACTTTGGTTCCAGGCTTATTTAAACAAATATTTTGCGCTTGTGTGTGGACAACACTAATTACATCTGACAGTCACAATTGGGATGAGGAAATAATAGTTCTTGAGCAATCGCTAAAACACAGGAAGTCCCGGTGCCATAGGAAGGGAGACAAACTCACTTTTCATTTCCTTTGGAGTCCAGTGTGTTCAGATTAACTTTAAAGGGAGCTGAAGTGCAGCTCTGAGGATTTAGGCTTCAATTGTGTGCTCCCTTCGTGTGGAGCCCGTCTCAGCAGGCAGCAAGGCACCAGCCAGGAGAGCTCTCATGGCTCAGCTGCTGGGGATCCTATTGCAAATTAAATATGAAACAAGGGTGCATTTGGTTTTGCATGGGAAACTTTTTAACACAGTCACTCAAGAGGCTTTCTCTCTGCTCTGAGTATTTTAAATCACAATACTGCTGGAGGTAATAGATCATCTGTAAGCTTTCAGAAATAACTAGTTTCTTTTGCTGTTTTAAAGAAAATCAATGTATTTTTACCATACAGTTTTAATTTTCTATATTACAGGCTTTACATTTCAGAACAGCAAAGTTTACATTCAGTTACCTTTTATTGGGGTGTGTATAAAATATTCTACAAACAAAGATTTTCAGTTTGATCAAAACATGTACATATATTCTTTGGGATCTTTTAAGATAAAAGGTACAGTTAAAATCACATACCCTTGGCCAGGGAACTTGAGTTGGGATAACTGCAGAGGTGGGGGAGGATTTTAAGAAGCTTTAGAATTACAAGTAAAAATCTATTCAGATTTCGGTAAGATTTAGGCATCCATTTATCCTCCCGTAGCATCAGACCTTACCTTTTTTTTCCGAAACCCTTAAAACCGTGATATTAAATCACATTGATTGTGGTGAGCTGAAAAAACAAATGGAATTTTATTGTAATGGTCTTGCTGTATAGTTCCGTTACAGTTACAGACTGAATGCACGTGAAGGGTTTGTCACAATATTGCGTGTATTGACACAATTCAGTATTTTTTTAGGATTCTTGGGAAAAGTAAACTTTGTGCGAATTAAAAAGTGATAACTATCTTAATACTGATGTTGCAAAGATCAAACTCCCATTAGATGAGCTGATTTTCACAGAGTACAGTTTATGCATAGTATCTGTTTAAAATTTCCTGTGATTCAGGCTGAAACACTCAATTTCCTCAAAACCTCAGTATAAACCTCAGTTTTACAAAGAGCACATCTATTTAAGGAGTTTTTCCTTCACAGAGATATTCCTTCTGACATGAGCTCACTGAGCTGAGCTCTTTGCAGGTATATTTGGACCATATCTGCTGAGATGAGTTCCCATCACATCTCCTAGATCCCCTGGTGGAATGTTACAAAGATGGGATGCCCGGGTACAGTTGTGGTCCTAAAATCTAGCTCTGCTGCCTGACCAAAGGCAGAATGCTGTCACTGGAAGTGAAGAATGTCAGATAAAATTGGAGGTAGAATTTTGCAGTACCAATGATCCATATGCCCTGTGTGCGGGATGTGTCCTGTGCCCTGCCGTGGCGGGCTAAGTTTTTCCTAGGTCACAGGCTAAGCCTAGCAGGACTCCTAACAGGAGACATCCAAGGCAATCCAGTGAAGCAGGAGACAGTGTTGATTAGTAGATGGCATTTTGTAAGAGGCTCAGTCTGCTGTTGAGCCTGGCATATTTCAAATGAGATGAAAAATTAAGTCCTTGCCACTTGTGGTGATTAAAGCTTCGGTGGCTCACTTTTCAAGAGCAGCATGTGAACCCTGCTGGCGTGGTTCCAGTTGGGTTATAGAGTTCTGCCAACTTAAATGCCCCGAGCAGTTTCAAATTCGTGGAGGAGAAACCGCTCAGTGCTGTTCTGTGCTGCCGAGTAGCCGCCACATCCTCCCACCACAATTCCTGTGTTTCAATAGCAACTGAAGAGATGCTGTGCTTAGGCCAGTCCCATTCACTGAAAGCATCCAGCAAGCCTCTACTTATTTTTTTCAGGGTAAATGCAGCAGAGCATATATGGTTTCTAGCTTGGTGTTAGACCTGTGTGTGTGAATGATAAATAAGTGCAAGGTTGTTACGTTTTTTCAGGACAGGGGGTAGAGCCCATCCTGGTGTCAAATCTGTGTTTGCAGAGGGGAGAACCGTGTTTGATCCAAAGGTGCTGCCAAGACAGTGAAGAAACTGAGACAAATAGAAATTTTTTTTTTTTTTTTTAATCTCAATAGTTTTCTTCCTTTCTCATGTATATGGGGGCTGATTCTGTGCATAATATAGACAGTAATGTCCGTGTGATATTTTTAGCAGTCAATGTATGGAAAAGGTGTGGACTTTTAGAGTGATTAAATGCAAGGAGCCAAGCAGAGGGACAGGACAACTGGTTACAATCTGCTGTGAAAGAAAGGTGTGGAATGTGGGAAGGTGATGCTGGCAGTGCCACCAGAGAATGCATGTTGGGGTTAAATAACTTCCAGTAGGATTTATATAAAATGGAATTGTTCTTATCAGCCGCTGGTGGAATGGCCAATGCCTGTGCTGCTCTCAGACTCCAGTGTTACACATGTGCTTGTGCTGTGCAGTAGCTTTGGCCTTATCTAAGTGGAAAACCCTTTCCAGCTTGAGAACAACTTAGCAACTTTTTAATATCAGAAAGAGCACATTATACACAACACATGTACAAGACTCAAAGGAACATGTATGCTGCCTACAGTTTTTGGAGCTGGCGTGTGTGCGCTAATCTCCTGAGAGTTCATTGCGCCAAGCTTTTATCGGGAGCAAAGGGAGGCAGAGCTGAAGACTTCTGTGCACTGCCACTCCATCTGAAAGAACCAGCTCCTTTTTCCTTAGTTCAAGGCAAAGAAGTGTGTGTACATCGTTCCTATCAATGCAGTCACAGGACTCTGACTTCCTTTTTAAGTGAAAATAAATGAAAATATTCTCACTCTCTACTGTTAAGTGGTGGAGGAGCTTTCTGCTACAGCTTCATTGTCTTAGATCTGTTTCTCAGTGCAGCACATCTTTGCATTAAGCTGTTATTACCTTTTAATGTCATTTAGAAGAGATGAAATATACTGGTAGTATCTCAAGGGGAAGACTCTAGATGCTGGTTTTCTGAGGAAAAGCTTGGATGTGGATTAAAAACCTACTTGCTTTTGCTTGTCTCAAGCTGACTGCAGCTCAGACTCCTCCGAGTTACTGCAGCCTCTCCATGTCCAGTTTTGCAGTTTCTTTCCTGCCTTAATTGGTGTAAGTTTTGCTTTCCCAGATAATCTTTTCAGAAAGGACAAGAGAGACGAGGGAACAAGCAAACTCCAGAGGGAGAGATCCCGGCAATAAGTCATGTCCACTTAGTATCAAATTAACAGGGGGAGAACACGCCAGTGATCAGGTAACACCTAAGCACTATTCTCCAGAATTAGATGACTTTGTTTCCTTCCCCGCATTTGGTGTCCCAGCATCCCGCAGAGGTCGGGGTTGCTTTTTGAACAGCTGCATTAGTGCTGTTCTCTCTGTGAAGGGTCGGTCATTCCTTTCTGTGGCATTAGGAAGGAGCTGTAACCTTGTCGTTTTAATGAGCCAAAGCTTTGTTAAACCTGGAACCTTTCCTGGTCAGAGGTACATGGTACATGAACATATCTAAGGCAGTTAGGCAGTTTGATCTCTGTAAGAAACAGTATGCAAGAAGTCTGCTTCCTCATGCAAAGAGACAGATTCCTAATTACCACAGAGCTGACAAAGAATGACATTTGGCAAAAATCCAGAGCAATATTCAGCCTCATTGCCTCCTGCTGCAGAGTGAGGCACCTGAGCTGCCCTGTCATCACACCTTCTGATGTAATGTAAGGAAAGTTAGAGATATAAGTGGAGATTTTCGAGATTCTTTCCCCTCACACTTCTATTTGAGAGTATATTTATTGCTATACTTATCAAGGATTTATATTTCTTTAATGTTAGCTCTCTATTGAGCTACCTACCTACCTACCTTCACTGTGCTGTATCAAAGCTGCAGCTTTTATTCTGCAAAACCCAAGTAATTTCTCTCCAGTTTTTATTTTGCCTTTTATGTTCATGTCTCATTTACAGCAAAATATGTGTTCTTTAAATAACAACAGCATCATCTGGTTACATATGGCAAAGGAAGTAATACAGATGAAAAATCTAGACTTTCCCTAATCCTAGTCCATATAGCATCTTATATTGCTATGTGTTATGTGGCTATAAAATGCATTGAACAAGTGGACAATTTTAAATTATTGTATATATGCAATTAATAAATTATTAGCCATTTTTAAAAATTTAGCATCACTAAAAAATTAGTAATGTTTAATGCATTTTAATTAAAACTTATTAAATGTGTTCATGTCTAAGTTTACATGAAATTGCTTACTAGCACTCAAAAAGAAAACAAAGGAGCATATATCCAGAGGGAGGGATTGCTTGCTCTCAGAATGGAAACTTCAGGAGGGAAGCCGAGAGGAGCCAGATGAGCACATGCAAGGAAAATTAAATGTTTCAGGACGATCTGAGCAGTGGAGATCAGATAACTACACTTGTGGTGTATCTTCTTGGAGGTGGTATTAGGAGTACCTCTGCAGTAATCTCTACTGAAGAACAAGAGCTTAGTGTGTGATACACCTGGCACAGTTTGGAGCACGAGGTCCAGAGGTTTGCTTCTGGCAGTCCTTGGGACACAAGAAAAAAAGAGAGACACCACAGTGGAGCCACAAAGGGGCTGTATCAGATGCTAGAGTTTGGGGAAGAGGAAAATAACTAAAGCACTAATCCACACTGTGGAGCTGCACCAGAGCCATCAGGGCAGTGTCAGTGCCCTTCCTGTTGCAGCTCTGGGAAGAGCACAGAACCACGGTCTGTCCCCAGTTGCACCCTAATCAATTTGGGGTGCCAAGGACATGGTGATGCTGGGTGACAGGAGATAAAGCCTTGAAGAGAGCCAAGCTCTTTCCAAAAACTTACGGTAGCACATGTAAGGATGTCTGCCTGGGCTTTGTTATTCAGAGCTACATCCACATTTATTGCTCAGTTTTCCTTTCTGGATCACCTAAGGAAGAGCAGGAATCTCTGGTGAGAAGCAGAATACATCAGTCCACGTGAAGTGCCACATTAAAGGACTATACCAGGCTGCTAGCTGAGCCAGGATTTGGGATACAGGGACACCACTCAGTTTAAATGGGTTTGTAGATGTCCTTTCTCCTTGCAAAACAAGGGATTTGGTCAGTGTGAGGAGTCTGTAATGAGCCAGTAGTACAGAAAATCCTTGTTCCACTATTTTTTCTCTTCACCAGTCTTTTAGATATCCTGGAAAATTAGATATTTTCCTCTTCCCTCTTAAAACTCAGTCAGATGAGATTAGGTGTTTTCAAAAAACACAGCTGTGGTTTTTCACCCTAGTTATCATATCTCATTTACTACTTAATGCAAATTCAATAATCATATTGGTTCAGACTTATACACTGAGTTTTAACATCAGTGTTTAAACAGTAATATTTTACAAATTGCTGCAGAAAGGCGTAGATTGCACTCTATTTTCAGAGGCATTTCCAACTTGAAAGCGTGGTGAGCTTTATATGAGCTAGAAAATCCCAAGGTGTAAAAGCCCAAAAGGTCTCTATCACTCTTCTCCCTTCAGATACCACACGTGCAAAAATTTTACAGCATCGTTCCAAGCCTCAGGTTGAGAGAAGTTATGACTTAAGGCTATTGGACATGTAATTTTGAGACAGCTGCAAGTTCTGCTATTTTCAAATACTTCTTCACGTGCAACAAAAGGTCTGATTATTATGCACAATACCATATTCAATTAACTTTGATTTGAAACATTTTTGATATTTTAGGTGCATTTTTCTAATAAAGGAACATGGAAGGAAATATTTTGTGAACTCGAATAGCTTAAGTATTACGGTAACTTTCTCACAGAAATTCAGTTTCTAAGTGGAATCCAGGCACAAGATGTTGTATTTCTAATAGATACAGTTGTGTTTGGGTTTTTTCCCCTGAGAAATACAAATGTTTGAGGCATGATTTAAAATGGAAATAGCATCGGAGCCTTCACTGTCATGTTACTCTGTGTAATTTTCTAGAGTTAAACCATTTGGGGAGATGAAATAGATACAGTGGAGCTATCAGATAGGATCTCACAGCCTTTCTGTTTAAATGTGCTTTACTCCTAATGCAAAGAGAGTACATATATATGTGCCTGTGATGTTTCTGAAGGAGACTAAAGAGACTAAATACTGTTGGTGCTCAGTGAGTTTTGGTTTTTCTATTAACCCACGTTTTTGCAAACCTCATGTGTTCTTTCCCCCATCTCATGTATTACTTTGTGAAACTGGCATGTTTGGGGGTTTTTTTTCTCCCTTAAAGTTCAATCTTTCCAGCATTCTGGAATTTTTAATTTTACTAAGCCACTTCAAATTTGTGTGCCATTTTCCCAGATGGAAGTGGAACTTGCTTTTGACAAACAGTTCTATGCTGTTTCTATGCTCCGTTGTGGATCTTCTAATACTGAGACTGACCTAAATGCTATGGTCAAATGTGCTCTGCCTTTTCTCTGCCAGAGCCTCTTACTAGTAGTTCCCACTCCTAAGTATTCTATGATTCTACTCCTAATTAACAAGTTCTTGAAATACACTAAATATCTTTTTCCTGCATGCCAAGATCAGCTTACGTTGTTCTAAGCATAGTAGTTTATTTATACTTCTGTTTCTCGGAGCTGTCATTTTCTGTGAACATTTGTGCCACGTTTGCAGCGTGACACTTTCGGACAAGTTCCATTCAATGGGATCACCGTTGTTCTTGGAATATGCCACAATAAAACCATGCCTAAATGATATTCTTTCAGTTCCTTCCTAGCTCTCCCCACTTGTTCATTACCACTTGCCTGCCTTCTTTCAGCATGTTTAATTTTTTGTCCAAGACTTTTCAAGTAAGATTTTGTGATACTGTCAGATATCGAACTTTAAAGCTTCTATTATGGTTTTCAGTTATCTATTATTTTTTGTAGTTCTTTCAGAAGAATCTGAAAATTGATCAAGTTTTCTTATTTTTTCTTCTCTAATCTTGTAGTGGGTTTTTTTTTCTCAATACATCCTCATCTGTTGTGGGTAGAAGTGGTAGTTGTTAGGGTCATTCTTTTGAAGTGTGTCTGTATTCTGGACTTACTGATAGTAGTAATTAGATACATGTAATAACAAGTAGCTTTAATAATTAGTGAACTCCTGATAGAGACAGCACAATAGTTTGAGACATTAATTGTCTCAAACAGAAAGACAAAATGATCCAGATACTCTTTGTTTCACTATTGAAGGAATGTTTCATGCTATGTACATATTTCTTGGGTTTGGGATACACATGTGACACTGTTCATAATTCCAAAATTTGGTAGTGATGGTTAAAATCTGGAGCCACTGAGAGTGAATTAAAGGTGAAACAAAAATAAAATATGTTGGGTTTATATCACTGAAAAAGCTTTCCTGCTCTACAAGTTTTATTACAGAAATGTAAAGGTATTATTAAGTGATCAGAAGCAGCCAAAAATGGAAACTGTTCAAGAAGTCCAAAAAAGTCAGCATGAAGTGCAGAGAAAGACGGAGGCTTAAAGTGTTTGCAGTTTGTGTTTCCATCCCTGTTTGCTGTTGGGGAAGCTTGCCCTGGATTTGGGACCAGCTGTGTGTGGCTGTAACCTGTGGCCCTTGCACGGAAATATTTTTCTCTAAAGTTCTTGCTGAAGAATAAAAAGAAAATAATTTTCAGTCTATTTTAATTAGAATTTCATTTTATTTCCCTAGTTAGTGTTTGCCTGAAAAGGCAGAAGGGTTTTCCTTGCACAGCTGGACAGTGCAGGAGTCTCTGGCTGTTAATTTGTCTGGCTGGTTTTATACCCAAACTCGATGGCTGCTGTGGCCCAGGTCTAAAAAGTTTGAATGTTTATATTTCCTTAATATGAAAAACATTTTTACATGGATGTTGACACTGTTGCATCAGTGCTAACTGCATTTTTTAAAAATCAAATAACAGATTTACTATTATAGCCTATTATTTTCCCCTATTAAATGTGCTTATCTTGGCTCACATACCCCTTATCCTTTCAGTACGATTCATCAGTCTCCTTAGTAAAGCCTTATTTGAGATATAGAGGATACAAGGAACAAAACTAATAAGAAGAATGAAAATGCTGAAAGGTCATTTTTACTGGAAATAAAAAGTTACAGCAGATGGTTTTGTTGTTTTCTTGTTGTTTTGTTTTTGTTTTTTTTTAATGAACAGCTGGCTTAATTTTTATAAAGAACTTTTGTGCAGATGGGTAAAAGGGGAGAGAAATGTGATGACTTTGCCAGTGGAAAAGCCTATTTCATCACCTCCATCAAGTCCTAGATGAGCTTTCTTAGGCTTGAATAGTAAGAATGCAAAAAGGTGGATGTGTCCTTCAAAGGCTGATTTCACCCCTGGTGCTCATGATCTTCCTGAGCGTCTTTTCTTTCTGATCTCACTGCATCTGCAGTGCTGAGAGTAGTTTGGTCTGATGAACAGACTGTTGTTAGCAGCATTTGTTACTGCTGTGAGTAAATCTAAAAGGACAAATATAATATTAAGGTACCAAAAAGGCAAAATGTTCCCTGTGAGTGCCTCTTAACAAAGTTCTCACAGTCAAAATTAGTTTTCCCTCTTCCAGTTACATATTTATATTTGTGATGATTCTTCTCTGTTTTCTCAACTTTCAGATTTTTTTCTGAATCGTTTAGAAATCTTTCATAAAAGAATGATGCAATTTGGATTTGTTTGACAACCATCACTATTTATCAAGAGTCTTCTGCCTATGTATGCAAGTTATTTATACTCTGAAACGAGCATTTTTGGAGTTATATTGTTTCCTGAGTTTGGCTAACAATTTAATTTGAAAATAATAAGCTGTTCTAGTTCCTTTTTATTAGGTGTCCTGTTTTAGGCTGAGTTTTTTTGGAGGGACGAGAGGTGAAATTTCAGTGCATTTCAATAATTTTTAGATCATGCAACTTAGAGCATCTTTTTGGGCTAAAATTGCATGCATAGAGAAAACTTTGTTTCCTTTACTGACCAAAGTTTAAATGTGCTGACTCCATTACCTTTTACAGGAGCAATCTGTGGGTAAAAGTTCTCCTTTTAGTGCTTGTTAGTGATGCACTGTTTTGGAAGATGTTTCTTAAATTCCTTTACTGAATGTACAGAAGTGTTTCTGGAAGATCAATCTAATATTCTGTCACTGATTTTCATGTTGTAGAAAATGTAACTAAAATACTAGTTTGAGGCAATGCATGAATCTATGGTAAAACCATAAATTTACTCCTGGAAAAAAACCCTACTTTTCATATTTAAACCTGAATTCACCATCACAATAAATACTAATCACAAAAGCTACAATGTACGTCCCAGCTATTGGCAACTGGCTGTTTGTCGGGCTAGCTTACACACAGAAATTAAAGCATTCTCTCTCACTTTCATTGAGCAGAGAGCTAAATATCCTGACTAAACGCTAAAAAAAACCACTTTTAGGGTAGAAGCCAGGATTTTTTTATTTGGGGAAAACTACTTTGCAAAGTGCCTTTTGTGGGCTGTGAAGTCTGTGCCGTAGGTGCAGCAGAGCGTGTGGGGCACTCAGGGGAAGGTGGATTTGTACTCCCCAATTTTAGCTTGCTTTGACATCTGTACATCCTCTCTGCCTTTCCATAGGAATCTGTGGACACATTGCTTCTGAGTAAAATATGGTTTCTTTTTTTTCCCCAATTTAAAAAAAAAATTGTGTTTGTTGGGGGAAAAAGAAAAAAATTGTTCCTGAAATGGGCTCCCTCGTTCTAGAAATGACTTGAATTTGCAGATAGCTTCAAGTTTCTTTGGGCAGCACTGATCATTTGGGGGATGTCAGGCACTCCTGCCTCATTCTTGTTCTCCTTTCCTCCGCTCTGCTGCCTCCAGAATTCCTTTTCTCTGTCTTGTAATGACTGGCAGGAGACACTGAGGAAGGGAGAGAGCCTGGTGTCTCCTGAGATGGATCTCAGAGTTTAGGGAGTGTCCTTCTGTGGCATCTGAATAAGGAATTCCTGAAAATCTGGATTTTCAGATTAGTGAACAGATCGATCTGTAGTAAATTGATTATTTGTTTGCTGTTTTGTTTATACTAACCTGCTTAAACTCTCTGTGGGGACAAAAGGTGGACAGATCTTCCCACTTTTAGCTACCATGTTGCTTTAAAAATTCCTAATTTAACCCCTAGAGGAAGAAAATGCTTTTTGCCTTTATTGCCTGCTGCATCTGTGTATTTTGCACCCTGAACTGTCTTCATTATTGTGATTATTCAGAAGATTGTGCAATCATCTCTGAAGTTTTGTTGACAAGGAGATAAGTTTATACCAGAGAACTTCTGTGAATCACAATGTGTTGGATTTTCTTAGAAATGCATACTGAATTTAAAAGTTTCCCTTTGGGGAATGAAAAGGAATAACTTAATGCAGTTAATCACTCCTGGCACTACCTGTCTAAAACAACTGGAAGGCAATGGATTGAGATTTTAGATTGTACAACTGTCCTGCAAAATTAACATTCCTTTTAGAAAGCCAAAACCAAGCCACCTACAAGCAGGATATTGCTTTAAGGCTACAGATTTAAACAGGCAGAATATGGACCTTCAGGATCCAACAGCAGCAATAAATCTGCCAGCATTTGCATTGTATTTTGAGTAACCAAGTTGTTGAATGTTTTTGTCTAGCTTGAACGCAATGTTACACATCCTTGATACTGCTTTATTAATATGTGCTTTTTAAATTGTTGTTACTGCACTGATGTGGCTTGAAGTAATTTTATCACCTCCATTTAACCTTTGGTGTGTATTACTGTAAGTACCTGTACTGAAATATAAGTGTATATATATTTATCTAAGTATATTTTCTTATATATACTCAAATATATGAAGTGAGTGGAGGCTCACCTGCTACACCTGTGCAGTTGTCTCTCTTGAGGGGGGGGGGGAATAGAGACATTTATAAAAACTGGGCTCACAACACAGATTTGAAATTGAAGTGGTGTTTGAGGAGAGGTGCCAGACTCCTGAAAAAGACGCACTTTTGATCTCTGCCTTTTCTATACTACTGCGTTTAAGCAGCTCATTTTTCAACACAGTTAAACAAAATATTCCAGCTTTGCTGACATAAAACAGACGCCAAACAGAGGCAGAGCTGGATGGAGGAAGCCCGGGGTTTGTCACAGTGTGTAGTAAATAAAAAGGCTGTTGGGATTGCTGAGAACTCACACAGTTCTTTGAAATTAGCAGCACCTTTAGGTACTCTCAACCCTGAGTGCTTGCGCCCAGTTTTGGCAGCCTGATTTTGAGCCGCCGTGCTCGGTAAAGGTTGTGGAAATCTGTGTCCGCATCACTGGCTGAGCGAGCATCCCGCTCCTGTTCTCCAGCATCACCAGCTGGATGAGGATCTGATAGTTTGCCACTTCCCAAGGGGCTTGTGAGGTGGTGGAAAAGTTGCTGTAATCTGCAGGATGTGCTAAAAAACCTCACCTCAGGACTGCCAGCCTGCGTTTGGTTTTTACAGTGAATGCTCCCCGTTGTTTTAAACCACGTAAATTTAAGATTCCTCAAGAATAGGGGAGTTTTTTGAATTTCTAATTTTAAAATGAAAGTAGGAAGATCCCCCCCCCCCCCCTTTTAAAAAACGGGGTAC
>VZTE01004411.1:694956-756175 GCA_013397775.1 Eulacestoma nigropectus
AAAATGAAAGGAGGAAGACCCCCCCCCCCCCACTTTTATAAAAGGTGTCACTGAGGTAGGAAGGTGTGAGTTTTAACTGAGTCTGTTTGCCCCTTGCTCCTCTGAGTACCCGGAGAGCAGAGTCAGCTGTTCAGAGGAGCTGAGTTTCAGGGAGCTGCTGGTATGAAACGGGCTTACACAATTCATGGCCATTTTGGCATCGTCTGCTTCCTGCAGCCATAAAATTATCTAAATTCTATGGCTACAATCTAATCTGAAATATTTAGGTGCTTGTGGCTGTAGGTTTTTTTTCAGGTGATAAACTATTTGCAAGTTAATCATTAGAGCTATTGAATAACTTGTGAATTTGGGGAAAAGGCAAGGCTCAGATTTTCAAAAGTGTGGTTCGTTTGTATAAGTGGAAATTCTAAAAATTTGGTCAAAGAAAAAGAAAACATATTTAAGTGGAAACAAATAGCTCTTTGCTCTTTTTATTCTCCCAGGAAAGCCAAGGGGTGACTTAAGAAAAAAACAAGTGTGTTTTCTTTAGAAAAAAGGAGCGGTGAGGGAGCTGTCAGGAATTTCTATGCTACACTTTTCAGTTGTGCTAAGATCCTTTGCCTCCTGTTTTCTTTCCCCTTTCCCTTTTTCACTTGGCCACCTGAAACTGGAGTTTTGAAACACATTGTCCAGTCTTTCCTCAGTGCTTAGGATGGCATTTAGTTCACTGGTTTGTTTTCAGGAGCCAGACAGCAATATTTTCGGATATAGCTACCGTCTGAAAAAATTCACACTAAAATGTATTGAGAAATGAGACAGATCTCTTTTATTTGCTTTGTATTATTTTGGAGCGTATTTGCTTTCCAAGGTGTTTCTGGTATCACCCAGTCGTATCTGTCACAATGCAAAAGCAAACTAAGTTGGATTTTAAGAATAGCAGTGCTTTAGTCTGGGATCCTAAATAGATTCGTCTTTGGGAATATCCTAGTTGGATGGATCTTGTGAGTGAGACCGAAGCGATTCAGACCTCAGATGTTGCTTTTCGGATGTCTTTGAACTACAGCACTCTGAAATTATTAGTTGCCATCTCACTGCAAAACGCACGCTGAATGCAATGCTGCACTGCGTATGTGACATATTCATCCTGCAGGAGGTTGGCTTAATTGAGTTTTGTCAGGTGCTTATTTTTAGGCAGAAACGATCCCAAACTAGTGATGCCTGTTTGTGTGCGGTGTTTCGTGCTGGAGAACTGGGGCGCTAATCGAGCACTATTTGGGAGCCTCGGCAGAGGGCACTGTTGGAGCGTTAAAGGCACTTGAAAGGCTCATCTCCAGCTTTTCTTGATTTTTTTTTCCCCTGTTTGGAAAGTGTTTAATGTTCTCCATGTAATTAAATTCAGTTCCCTGTATAATTAGCAATGGAGCCTTATTCTTTGTGCCACTGCTGTGGATAGTATTATTTTTGTCTCTATTTGCCTTCAGTCAATGCAAAATACTGTTGCCTATCAAAAGGTAGAAAGTTTTACTGCTATCTCCCAAAGCTAAGCAATATTTAAAGGTAGAAATAGAAAACTATGGAGTTACTTTCATTTAGTTGCTCAGAGTAAATAGGAAACCTTTAAAATTCCTGCTCGTGGCTCGGGAAGGAGCAGAGTTAATGCGCCACAATAATTTTACATTTGTAT
The DNA here is from genome assembly GCA_013397775.1 of Eulacestoma nigropectus. Taxonomy (NCBI): domain Eukaryota; kingdom Metazoa; phylum Chordata; class Aves; order Passeriformes; genus Eulacestoma; species Eulacestoma nigropectus. Next base: position 696,620 of record VZTE01004411.1, read on the forward strand.
CCAAATGTGTCTTATGGTATTTTTGAATTGTCACTACTTGCAGTTTGTCAAAAATATATGTGAAACACATAATATTTAATTCTGTGTGAAACCTATTGATTTTATTTGGCAGATTTTGTTTTCTTCTTTAGCTTGTTTTCTTCTGGATCTTTGCAACAACTTGTCCTGTATTGGTGCTGTTTAGCATATTGAAATATTAATTAGAGTGATCAGGCATAGTTATTTTTCATTAATTGCAAATGCAAAGTAATTACTGTGACCTAGAAATAGTTTCCTTGTCCAAATCCCTGTAAACATCCTAATTTTTTTGTAATTTTGAGGACCAGCTACAAAACATTGCATCAGAAAGAAATAATTTTCTGAGGTACTAGAGTGCTTAACACTGACGTTACATTAGACTGCTCTTACTGCTTGTAAGGGGGAGATATTTGGAAGATGGACGTCTGATGTGTTTGGTTCTTGAATTGGCAAATACAGAGAGCATTAATTGCAAAAAACACGTTGTAGATTTCTTTCAGAAAGTGCCTCTTTGTCCGTAACTGGTTGAGTTACACGAACAACCTGGAGAAGTTTGCGTTAAAGATCCCGGGATACGCTCTGCTGCCGACTGGCAGGATACTCTTGCATTAATTTCAAAATCAACCGCAGAAGACGTCTTCTCCAAAAATCTCTGTTGCCTTAGAAATAGCGGAGAATATTTTTTTTTTCCTACTTGAAAATGTTAATTAAGTTATCGGCAGCTGAAGGCAGGCGGATTGCGAGGGAAGGAGCACCAAAGAGTTTGAAATGAAAGCGTTCGGTGTGTGGGTCCGTGCGGCTCTTTGCTTCCAGGGGAAATCCCGGGGTTGGAGCCTGATCCTGATCCTGCTGCGGGCTCTGTGCCCTGGTGATGTTGTAGGATCCGTAGGGATGGCAGTGCAGGGTCTGTCCCTGCCTGCAGTGGGGTTCATGTCTCAAGACCAATGCCGCTGTCTGCAGTCACCGCTGGGATTGCAGCTGGAAACAGCAACTTTAAATAACAAAGGCAAAAGTTGGTTGGGTTCCTTCTTAGTGCAGCACAAGGCAACTGATTTTGGCTTTCAAAAAGAGAGGTCATTGCCTCCAAAAAAAAAGCATAGTCGGTAATATTGCCATGCAGCGGGTTGTAACCATCTCTGTCATGTATTTTCTAAGGGGACTAATACAGTGCCCAAGAAGACTCTAATGAAATGTACATATTTGTTTTTTACAGCCTTCTTTCATATCGTTTCCTATTAGTGTCTCCTTACATGAGCTCGGCAGGGTAATATTCAGGCAAATTTCTGTTTTGTCTGAAACATTAATACTGATGTTCTGCTCCTGTATCATCCCTGTAGCTGTTATCTGCTGTGTGTTTTCCCCACGAGAGGCTATCGCAGGTTTTTAGTCCAGACTGTTTGTATTCGACAAGGTCAAGATAAGTTTTATCTCTATAGATAAGTCAAGTGCATTAGGATCGATACAGTTACAGTAAAATACATTGGCAATATTTATTGCCAAGATCCTAATGAATTTTTAAAGCTTGGAAGGCTCTGTCAGTGGAGTGAGGATGCCCTAAATGGTTGTTTATAACAGGGCCTATGTAATTATACAATTAAATACTTTTTGAAAATAAAAAATTGTACAACTTCATGGTTTTTGACAAGGTAAAGCTTTATGCTGCTCCTCCTTCCCCAAATCCTAACAGATTCTTAGGACACCATCAAAATAAGTATTTACTTTCCATTCACTTGGGTGTCTGTATAGGGATTTATGAGGTTTGACCCCTACTTAACTTGATATGATGATAAAATTGCTCTATTTTTAGCACACTAATAGGGGAGTTTTTTGAATTTTACCTTCAATTTTTTATTGACAAGATAATTGTCTTTGTTTTGGCTTTGACAGAGTGGCTTTGGCCAGTTTCATTTGTGATATAAATTTCCCTAGGTACATATTTATGCAGTTAAATCAATAAGTATTTCATAATCTCTCTAAATACTTATGTAACTTAATAATTCCAGCCATTATGATGCATCTGCTTAAATATGTATTTTATGTAGGGGCATTTAAAAATGCAAATTATAGGGATTATTTTCCTCAAGGCTTTGTATTTTTCTGTTGCATCAGATAGAGAGTAGGAAAATTAACCCACAAAAAATCCTGCTAAAGTAATAATGAAGATCTGCCTTCTATCTGGTAAAGATAATTTGTTGATAAGACTCCATGGCTTGCTTGAACTCATTTTGCTTTCTCTGCTTTCTGTAGTTGATCTTTTAAGCCACATGACACAACCATGGTAAGGGCTAAGTTAAGGCAAAAGTTTCCACCTTTATCACAGTCACTTACTTTTGAGTCTTTTATTAATCTGTCATCTTTCAGAGGTCTGTTTTCTACCCCTCCTGTCTCCAGAGCACCAGAGACTGCTTATTTTTATTGTTAATACTTTGAGATTCGAAGTCAGGATTGATAATACCGTGTTGGGAAGCTGCTGTGTAGCTTCTCTTCGTCTTTACCGTGGAGGTTTGATACCTGACACTTTTAATTTAATTTAATTAGGGAGGCAGAACCCCATCTTGGTGTTCATTAAGGGGATTATTCATCAAAGTTATTGCTTCCTTGATGGAGAATAACAATATCACTCGCAATGGCTGCTGTTGCTCTCATAACTGTATTACTTTCTACTATTTTTCTCTCCAGGGCTTTGTACTTAGTCTCTTTATTTGAAAATTTTAAATTGAGGGAAGCATAAACTTCTGGTATAGCAAATTCACCAGGGTCGCGTTTATTTTGGTCTAGTAGCTTTATGTCGTGTAAATGCTTTGCAGAATTTTTTTTTTCTGCTTTTTATTGGTTCTCTGCACTTAAATATTTCTATTTCTTTCAAGCTTAGCTGCACTTCAGCTCAGGGCCTGAGGTTTCTGGCTGCCTGTTTGCTGATGTAGCTGAACTCTGCCAGGCTGAAATCCTGCAGAGATCGCTGTAGGAAGGAAGCCTCTATGGAGCAGGAGTCACCACGGGCTTTGCTGGAACAGAGTGGAAATCTAATGTAAAATTAATAAGAGGGCGGGGGAGGGGGGGAAGAGCAGACTGTTTGCAAAAGTTATCTTTTGTAACGCAGCCCTAATCAAATATTCAGAAAACGACAGCTTTAAAAATAGAACAATTGTCCTTTTAAAACATGACTAGTTTGGTTAATTTACCCCCAAGTATCCGGTGTCTGTGACTCTGAAAAACCCTTATCTACTAAGGGGGGAAAAAAAAGCATTGCAGAAAAGGTGACAAGTTTTCACCTCTTTCCTCAGAGAACATTTTAATTCCACTTTAATCAGCCTGCCAATAAAAGAGTACTTGGCTTTCAAGGGGAAACAAATCAAAATATGCATTTATCAGTCACGAGGCAGAATTCAATCGCTCGCAACTGATGAACTCCAAAAGGAATGAAACTAGTACTATCACGCTGCCTTGGTGGTTTGCTTTGTACTATCAAAGAACTGGTACTATCTTTTCCTGCCACATCCACTGTTTGTCTGTCATCCCTAATTATGGCCTTTCAAAAGCAACGCTTCATAATTGCTGTTAATGATTAAAATAAAAAAATTTTCGCATCTAGATAACTAAACTTGTGTTCTGCAGTGTGCAGATTTGTGTATTCTGCAGCTGCCAAAATAACTAAAATTTTTAAAAAGTAGCCAGATACGAGGCAGAGGAAAGAGAAAGAGGTTGCCAAGAGGTATTGTCAGTGTTATTGTACAGGGCTCCTCCAAGGGCATGTCACAGGCCTGTCTTATTAAAATAAAACTTTATTTTCCACTAGGAGAGGAGACTGAGGTTCACGTTGCGCTGCACAGGTGGGCTCTCATTTCAGACTCCTCTCTGCCGCTCTGCTCCGGTTAAGAAAGAAGAGCCTGAAGTGGAAAGAAGGGGTTTTTTGTATCAAAGCAAAGTTGGCTGCTGTTTCACGTATGGATATGGGAATTGGTTGCTCTGGGTTTTCAGCTCGTTTAGCATGAGGCGAACACATTGCTCACTTTATTGATATTAAACAGAGTTGTCCTGATGGTTACAGTAGTTAGACTACAGCATTATACACAAAGCTGAATCTTTCTGGTGAGAGAAACTGCATTCTTTGGGCTTATCTTGCTCCCTGCGCTGGAATTTACATGCGTAACTACCAGTGCATCAAGATGAGTTTTTCTCCTTTGTGTGGTTTGCATCTCAATGAGGGTGGAGAGGTGCAGTCTGTTTAGCTTTCCTTCTCCCTGCCCTGAAAAATGGTTAAAACTCACCTCCTACTTTATTTATGCTTTGTTCCATCTGACTTCTCTTATGCAACTAAGAATTTATGAGGCCAGAAAGCTAGAGCCAAACTGCTCTTGTGTTTCATTTTCTCCATTCTCGTCCTTGTTTGATTTCTTGTCAATTTTTTGCACCCTGGCTGCGGACCCCTTTAGGGCCAGGCTTGGGCAGCCCCCAAAATACTCGGCTCCCCTAACACAGCCCCATGCCTTGTTCAAATCCCAGCCTCGACTCTAGTGTCCTGGGATTGCAGCCTGAGACTGGTAGCGCAAAATACCAGCCTTGGCGCGAGTTTGATGTGCAAAAACACCAGGATCTGACCTCTAGTCTCTCCTTTTCCCCTTCCTGTGGTTCCACAGTATCTCACTTGTGTTGCCTGGGTCTGGGGAGCTTTCTGCTCTCCTCTGTCCCACTGAGCTCCATCCTCTCTTCAGATCTCACCTCCTGACCTCCTTTTTTTCCCCGGGAGTCGATCAGACAAAGGAGGTACGTTGTCATGTGGATGGGATATACAAATAAATTGCATTGTATTTTTTTTCTCTTTTACAGTTGTTTTTAATCCTGTGTTTCAAGAGCGTGCTGGTAGCAGTTTCGGGTAAAAGAAGTATAAAGTAGAATTGTTCAAGTGCCTGTTTGGGTCACAAATTTGTGGAAATTAATGTGTTGATATTGCTTGAATAGACAGGACAACTTGTGATTCTCTAAAATTAAAAAGCAGGGAGAAACAGGGTAGAAATGTGGTGAGGTGAGAAACTTTCTTCTTCATTCAGCAGTGGTTACATCAGTCATAGTGTGGTAGGAGTAAAGGGGTTTCTGTGCACAGCTATTCATTTCAGGACTGCTTATATTTAATTGACATGAAACTTAGTGTGCTTGATTTAAAATGTATGTTGCACAGCTTTGGAAAATGAAATTTAAAAAACCAAGTAGAACTGTAAATAATATTAAGTTTATAAAAGTACTCTAGTGGCTACAGATAAATGATTTAGGATTATAACTTGCTGTTGCTTAAATAAACTATTGATCTTGATAGTACAGAAACCCAAAGTTTTCAAAATAATCTTTATTTTTAAGTGAGAGCAAAGGAGAATTGTGAAGCTTTGCATGGAGCTTCTTACATTTCACATATTCTTTTGCTTTCATGGTTTTGTCAGACAGACCTTCACATTCTTCACACTCTCATACATGTTGCTTGAATTCTTGCCCCTGTTGTCCGATTTCCCAATAACGTACTGCACTCAGGAAATATTTATACATTCACTCTGGGAAAACATGGGAACATTATTTGTCTGTTAGGTTATTTTGCTCTAGGAATAATCTGCTGAAGGTAGTACTGTGTTATGACCTGAACCACTTGAAATATTGTACATACAGGCTACTAAATTAAAATGTTCATACTGCTCTGTGTGATTATAGATAGTTCTGTGCTTTCCAGAGAGCTGATCAGGAAAATGATAAATCATTAGATAGCACTAAAGAAGGTGTGTTGCATGAAGGTTGGAGGAGGAGGAGGAAGAGGTAGTAAAGGATGAGTCAGAAGCCAACAAGTTCTTCAGAATTTGGTAATTAACATAAGTGAAAATAGGAGTCAGCAGCAGCTGGAACGACAAAAATCTCTAACAGCTTGTAAGAATGCAGAAATCCAGGTGGTGTAATGTCGGTATCCTGATAGAGGATCTGGTGTGTTACCCTCTGTGTGATGGGTAAATTCCAAGTGTATCACAGAACAGTATGAAATGTCCTTTGGAAGGCAGCTGTAGAGTATCCTACCCCCCATAAAACTAGTGTTTTCCCTTACCTCTTTCTGTAAGGCTTGCTGAATCATAAGGACCTAGAAATTTTCTTTTTATTAGAGCTTTGGCTGATCTTATTAAATATCTGAAATTATGTTCAAGTTTTTAATGAACTTCAGAGGTTTTTCGCAATACATTTCCTGAATTTAGTAGTATGCTTTTGGGATGGGGGGAATTAAAGATGCATTTTTATACTGTTGTCTTTGAGAATTAAATGCCTAATTTTTCTTTGTCTTCTCTGTACTTCTACCTATACAGCTCTTATTTTGTCCTTTTTTTAAGTAGGCATATAAGATAAACAGATACCTGTTCGGCCAGAGAGTTCTGCCCTTGCAGGTCTAATTATCTGCCCTGTTTTATTGCCCTGTTTTATACTGTCATGTAACAGCCACCTATTTTTTTTTCCTGACCCTCCTATAGAGAGAAACCACAATAATTGAAGTGGTCTCTGATTCTGCAGCCCTTTTGGTGGGTGTGTTGTATATGTTACTTCAGTATTTTTGAGTAATTTTTATGACACTTCTCATGGCCAAATCTTGTTCTCTGTAAGATCAGTAGGAAGTGTCCCCCTTATTTCTTTGGGGGCAGATCTTGCTACTGTGCATTTATAACTTCAAAGACGGCAATAAATCTCTGGTTCCCATCATTGGAGTGAAACCCACTTGGGGTGAAAGGTCAGAAAGAGGTGGCAATGCTAAAAAATGTCTCTGTATGTCAGACTCAATTAAAATATTACTTTATTTAAATTACTGATTTCATGGCATCATTCTAATTCATGGAGCCTTTTAAAGCTATGAATTCTATTTGGAAATATTAGCACTAGAAAGCATTGGGTGCCTGAAAGCTGTGGGTTTAGGGGGTTTTATTACTGGTTTTTTTAGGAGATGAGTCTGCCTAGTTTATGAAAGTAAAGATGTAAGACATGAAGGACAGATTCAAGACCCTTTCCTTGCTGCTTTTTAATCTGCTGCAATTACTGTACATTCTTAACCCTGTAAGTAAAAACAAGCTGGAAACTCAGCTATCGCCTAGAAAGAAAAAAAAAAAAACCAACAACTTTGATGCATTGGGTTTCAGCGAGAGACGCCCCCGGCATCACCTGCGGTGTGGTGGTAACCTGGGGGTCAGGCGAACTTGAACTGCAGCATTAGGGCTGTTGTGAAGCCTATCAAGCTTTTCCTGTGAGCTGGTGCTCCCCGTGCTGCTGCCTGGGGCTCCCATGCTGCTGCTGCTGCTGCGGCTGAGTTTTCCAAGCAGCTCCTTCCTGGTGCATTTGGCACTCGTCACCCACTGGATTTGCCTTCTCCAGGCTAAAGGAGCTTTTAGCTTCCCGTTTCACACCGCTGACAACTTTTCCTGAGCTGTTGTGATGGAAGTAATGCCATTTAAAGAGAGAGATGTTTAGGCATGCCAGGTTTATCTTACAATAGGAGTTGCTAGTGTCTAATGTGTAGCCTGTTTTTATCACAGACCAAAAAACTTGATGTAACATTTCACATTTTATTTGATCCAGCAAACACATTTTTGGTGCTCGCTTAGTGTTCAAATCAGCTTTCTCTAAGTAACTGCCAGCTCTTAGCCTCATTTTTCAGATTGTGGTGCTCCATACTGCTTTAAAATACAATCTAGTCTTTGTAGGAATGGCTCTTTTACAGGCTCCATTTACTAAACGCATCCTTGGTTCAAAAAGGTACTTGAAAAACTTGGGTGGTAGCTGACCTGGAGGACAGACAAATTGTGTTTTTAAGAATGTCCTCCCAGTATTGCTATTTAGGTTTACTAAAAACTTAAATTAGACAAGAAGACCAATAAAAAAATCAGAATTTTGTGAAATGGGAGCTTTGGTTTTTGAGCATTATAAAGCCAGGGAGCCATTTACACTTTGGATTTTACAGCTGTGATAATGCCCAGGGTGATTCAATCAGACTGAACCTGCAATAGGTATCATGGGGTTGGTTTTTTAAGCCAGAGGAATCCTTATGACATTTATTTCAACCTTCAGTATAACAGGCTGCAGTTTTCTCATCAGCTTGCTTTGTATGGTGTCCAGGATGTTGGGAATTTTAAATCTTATTTTCCCCTCTTGATTATTGCCTGTATGAACCTCTTGCAGCAGGCAAATGCTTTCCCTGGCAGAGCAGGCTGAGGAGCACTTACTGATGAGGAAAAGTGGCAGTGAACTTCAAAAGGAACCAAACCCCTAAAACACACTATGTTTGGAAGCCTGACCTCTGCTAACCTGACCCTGTGTTTCAGGGCATTTTGTTTGTTTTGGATGCCAAGGGGTGGCTGTGGGTCTGCAGCAACACTGAGCGAGCACCAAACCCCATAACTGAAAACTCCTCAGGGATTAACTCTTGATTATTGGAATATCTTATTTTGTTCGTCTTGATTTTTGAAACTTCTGGATGTGCTAAAAGCACATTACATTGATAACTATGAGAACTGGGAGTTGACAGCCAGCATCACTCATGCAGTGTCACAGACCTGCACAGAAAGTCTTGAGAGAAATGCAAAATACCTCTTTTTAGGAAAAAAGTGGGAGAATGTAGAAGACTCCTTATATGCTTTTATTCTTTCTTCCCGTCTGTTATTTTCCTTAGTTTCTTGAATTAGGAAATTTGGTTGGGAGAACTATATATGATTTGTATTTGTAATATTCTGACAGACCATTTACAGAATCAGAGAATGAATTAGGTTGGAAAAGACCTCTGAGATCATTGAGTCCAACCTATGATCCATCACCACCTTGTTCAAACTGACCCTGGCACTGAGTGCCATGTCCTTCCTTAAACACCCTCCAGGAAGGGTGACTCCACCACCATTCATGCCCTTCCAGGTATTTCTCAGGAATAACAAGGCGATCCCTCCTGCATGGACAAAGCATTTAGTTCTTTTTGGAGAAATTTTTCCTTCCCGACAATTGGAGCAGGAACAAAACGCAGATTTTCTGCTTCTTGCTGCCTTTTTGCTTAGGAGGGTAGGGAAGGACCAAGAAGGAAAGGGAGAGGAAATGGCTCAGGTGTTGGGAGCAGAGGATGGAGATACCCGGTGTTGTTCGGACCATAGGGAGGGTTTGGATCTGAGCAGCAAATGCTGAACGGCAGCACCGGTCTGGTTACTTCTTCTGCCTCCCTTGTGTGAGGGTGTTTTATGCAACAGTTTGTTTTAATGAGAACAAGAGCAGCATTTTTGTAAAGCATTTTTGGAGAAGGGGTAGTGCTGTGTAGCAGCACATCAGACTAGAAATCTCTACATGTAGTAGGTAAAGGAAGTGCTGGGGGTGCAGGCTGCCTAATCTGCCAGAGATCTCAGGGAAATGCCCGTTGTGTTTGGGTTTGTGTTTGTGTGCTTATTCTCTGCATTGTCAGATGTCTCTGTGGCTGTAGGAGTGGGGCTGCTGCAGGAACTTCAGAGAGGTATGAAAAACATTCCTTCTAAAAATACTGGGAAGCTCCCTCCACCCCCTTTGTTTATTGGAAACTTTTCCCCCGTCTTAAGATATTTGATTATGGTGTAATGCAGCTAATTTAAGCATCTGTTTATCACGGCCTGGCTAGACTGAATGTGAAATTTCAATTGAATTACCTCCCAAGAGAGCTTTGAGCTCTGAGGGTAAAACAAATCATTTTCTCTCCATTCCCCTGGGATTTTCAATAAAAAGAATTCATCTAAATAGTTTACATGCGTTTTGAAATGTTGCATCTACTAGACTTGGGTTTGTTGTTAGTGGAAAATTGCCATTGTGAGTGGAATATTGGCTTTAACTCGACTATGGCAGTGTTGTAGCACGGTGGTACGTGGTCTGGAAAGGCTAGAGCTGTGAAATAATTTGCATTTAATTCATATTTGATCAATAAATGTGTGTCTTTTATTTTAGAACAGAAGAGAGCATATAAACCTGAGCTTATTACAACCTCAGGCAGAAGACGTCACCAGCCCAGTAGCTTAAAATCACAGAAAATCCTGAGTTGGAAGGGATCATGGAGTCCATGGATCATTGAGTCCAGCTCCTGGCCCTGCACAGGACAGCCCCAGGAATCCCCGCCCTGTGCCTGAGAGCGTTGTCCAAATGCTTCTTGAGCTCTGTCAGGCTTGGTGCTCTGACCACTTTCCTGGGGAACCTGTTCCAGTGCCCAACCACCCTCTGGGGGAAGAATCTTTTTCGTAGTATCCAACCTAAATCTCCCCTGACACATCTTCATGCCATGCTCTCAGGTACTAAGAGCTTCTCCAGCCTTCCCAGTTGATCTGTTACGATAAAGTGAATTATTGTTGTGGGCTGCTGGTGGGACATGGGAAGCCTGTCATCATCACCGCAGCTTTGTCTGCTCCTAAATATTTGTGTGTGCACACGCTGTTAAGAATATTTTCACTTCCACAAGAAACAGTAGGTTTTCTTTTTTATTTGTCATCATGTCAACAAAGATCTGGAAGAGGGCAGAGTACAGGTTTTTCTTGCTCTGCAAAAAGAGCCCTCACTTAACATCTTCTCTGCTATTTTGGTAGCGTGAAGAGAGGAGATTTTCCTTCTAGTTTGCCTTCCTTGGATTGGAAGTGAAATCTGCTGCTATGCATCTGCAGAAGACCTGCAGGTCTGATCTGTAGGTGCTCTTACCCTGGACTGGGCTGCTCTGCTGAAGGGCAGGTGCTGCCTTCACTCCAGCTGGGATGTGTGGACATGTCCATGAGCTGCAGGCAGCAATCCATGTGCTGCTGATGCCCCAGTGCGTCCCCACTGCTCTCCCTGGAGGACAAACAAGTTCCCCTAGCTGAGTTCGCTGACTGGGAAGGAGCCCTAAACTCTCAACATACATAACTGTGGGCTGCATTTCCCGATGCAAAGGAGGACACAAAGACAAGTCTTCCTTACAGGAATATCCACACCAGCCTTTGTGCCCTTCACCCGAGCCTCACCAGTGGAGCTTGGAGCTGCAATGTCCAGGTTGAGCTTAATTATATACAAGGAAGAAATTTTTTACTATGAGAGTGGCAAGGCCCTGGCATAGGTTGTCCAGAGAAGCTGTGGCTGCCCCATCCCTCAAAATGTTCAAGGCCAGATTGGATGGGGCTCTGAACAACCTGATCTAGTGGAAGGTGTTCCTGCCCATGGAACAGGGCTGGAACTGGATGGTTTTTAAGGTCCCTTCCAATCCAAACTATTCTGCAATTCTCTGAGTTTCATTCAAGTAGGAAAACTGTAATCCAGGAGTAAAATTGAAAGGTGACCTACCTGACAGTGTGGGTGTTTGTACCCCAAACCAGCACGTGGGTAACCTGCACAGTGAACAGACTGAAGGGAGGTGGATGGTAGAGTTTGTTTTCCTGGCATTCTGCTGTTGCCAGCAATTCAGATGAGAGTTAGAAGAAGGTCCAGCTGGCAGTAGAAAGATGCTTCACGTTTACACCAGCTTGTCTTTTATGATGCAGATAGTTTAAAATTTGTTCTTATACAGATATTTAGGCAGTGAAAATAACTTCTATAAAGATCTTATAGTAGTGATAGCAGTGAGGAGCTTGGAGGTGGCTGTGCAGAGTGAATGCCTGTTGATTCCTTTGGAGTGGAAACGTGCTCAGACCTGCAGGAGCCAGCCCAGGTGAGCAGCTAAACTGTGTAATCGCCCTGTCACTCTTTCAGACTCCTGTCCTAGTTCTGTTTTTACTGATGATAAGAAACATCTCTTTATGTTAACCTGAGATAATTTTAGATGACACAGCAGTTGGAATGACAGTCAAAAATCACAGTCCAAAAACTGCACAAACAGATGAAAGCTTCAAGGAATCTTAGCATTCACTTCTTCAGGAGTTTGGTGTTTCTGTGGTCATTCTGATAGTTGGTCATGTTTAATGGCAAGGCCCAAGGAACTTAAATGCCACATATGTAGCCAGTCCATTTTCTGACAGCTATAATCAGCAATAGTTCCTGCAGTTGTCGCAGGGAGGGTTTGACAAGAGGCACAATATTGCTTGTACTTGTCAATATTTTCTTTAGGGGGCTGACTGTTTAAAGACCTTGTTTGCAGAGGCAATAAAAGTTACTCACAGATGGCAACAGCATGGGAACGATTAAAGTTTTAACTTACAGCAACATTCATTGTAAACAGCAAAAGCATAATTGTGGTAAAGATAATTCTGGATTTTTATTCCAAAATAGTAGTAGACCAGAAGTCTGTGGGTAAGTTGAAGCTTTGGCCTGTGTTGTGAGATGCTAATAGTCCACATTTCCTTTCTGGCTCTAAATATGGAACTGTTTTGACAGTTCAAGTACACTGTAAAGCGATTAATCCTGACAGGGTTGATAGTAACTTAAGAAAAACATTTTTAAACCCCAAAACTGCAGTTTATCTTAATGAGTAGCTCACACCGTCAACAGCAAAGCCCTGTTACTGTGTGTAATACAGTTTAGAGACTATCACGATGAGAAAGGACAGGTCTTATAATTCGGAAATGCATGACTAGAAGTAGAGATAGTCCCTTCCACTGAGCCCCCATCCCGAGGTGCTTCACTTATGCCTCTCTCACCTTGTTTCTAAACAATGTTGAGAACAAATTTATTTTTGAGATTCTTCAACTAAAATGATCATGTCTTAGGAGAGGTGTGCAAAGATACCAGCTGCTTAAGATAAAACAGATGCAAGAGTTGGTGTAATGTTAAAAGTGAGCACCTACAGCAGAACAATCTTGGAGCGTTTCCAGTTACAAATAAGTCCTGTGCCACAAAAAGTCAGAAGTCTCCCTTGAATGAAGATCATTACCCTCAGGGTGCATGTTGGTCACTCTTTAAAATTCTTATAAAAACAAAGAAATTAATTATCCAGTATAAAAACGGGGCATACGTCTCCTGGCAAACATTCAATTAACTTTTTAGTGCTTGCTACTTAATGTTGTGTTTGACCACTCGAGCATTGAGAACAACTTTCCTTTGAGAGGGAGCTGGGGTGGAACGTGGCATTGGGCTGGAGCTCTGCTCCGTTGGCCAGTCAGGGCTGGTCATCAGCATTTTTCCCATGATCGTTGAGTGTGGAGCTAGTTATATTTTACTTACATGTGAGATGTAATTTGCTTTGGGACAGGGTTCTTTTGGTTTTTTTCTTTGCAGGCTGGATGATGTTCTATTGAGAATATAATTTAGCTAGTTTTGCAATCATAGACTGGTTTGCAGTGGTTGAGCATGAACTACCAATTAAAAGCAACTGTATAATACTTGTAATTCCCATGACTAATGGGCTGAAAATATGGAGCTCTTTGACCTGGATCCAGTCCAAGCCAAAGATGAATTATGCCACATAGATCACATTTTCTACTGATAAAATATCCAGCAGTGCAAGTGTAAACCCCAAACTTTAAGAAATGTTGACTTCCGAATGAAGAGCTGACATGATGATGGATGTATTTTAAGAATAACGCATGAGAAGAACTTGAATAACTGTGTTTTTGTAGAACTTTTACCTATTTCTGTGTACATTGATACAATTTATAATCTCCTTTCATCATTAATCTCCTGCTGCTTTCCTAGCAAGTGATTACGTGCTAAAACAATTGGAAGGAAAAGATTCTCTGGGATTTTTATTGTGTGTGTGATGTCTTTTAGATTGGCAGTAAAAATCACACTGCTACAAGATATATATACATATTAATTTTTTTCAAGTGCATCCTGTATGTAAAAATTATGAAATTGATCTTTGATTGTTGTACTTGAATTTATTTTTTTTTCTCAAAAGGATAACTAACATTGTGAAATTTGGGGTTAAACTAAGTAACTGAGTTTTGTTGCTCTTGTAGCAAAATAAATTAAATATCTATGGGTTAAACTTAGTTGGTTGAGCTGCTAAATGCTGTATAAATATGCAGGGGCCAAAGCTGATGTAAAGGAAAGTGCTCTGCTCATCAAACGAGGGAGTGATTGTGTGGCAGGGCAGTAGGAGTTCTCTTGGAAACAGGGGAAATTATCAGTGTACCAGGACAGAATGCAAAGGTCGATCTGCTGAATACAAATAAAGTATTGAGCACCAGGTTCTGCCTCATGGAGCTGGCGCTTTTGGAACCGCTGTGATAAATGCACTGATAAATTCGAGGGAATGAGTGCTATTGCAAAAGCCTGATGAAGGCTAGAAAGTGTCCAGCTAGTAGGAATTGCACTGCTTGGTCAGGCACAATGAAATTAAATAGAATTTGCTTTAGTGAAATTGCATCGGGGATGATTAAAGGTGCTGCTGGGAGAAGGTGGTGATCACCTACCACTGAAGCCACTTCAGTGACTCCGTCGTTTACTCCTACGTATTTTGGCTTTTTCTCATTTTTTGCTCATTTCCTCTGACTTCAAGGCTCCTCTTCCCCTCCTGGTCCTTTCCACCTTTGTGTTGTGCCCCTGCTCTGAGCCTGAAAGCAACACCAGGCTGCTTCAGAGAGCAGAGTGCTCGTCAGCACCATTCCTTGGGTCCACGAGTTTGCCCAAATACACCAAGTGCTGCACCTCCCCCTTACCCATTCACAGCATTCTTCATTCCCCTGCTCTTTGATAATTGTGTTTTGGGTCAGGATTTGGCCTTGTAGCGCCAGAAAGCTGATCCACATAATGCAGCACCGTGTTCCCTCCTCAGCTGGGTAAAACGGAGCTGGGAAGGTGGGAGCTGCTCCCTGCTCTGCCACAGCTCTGCTGTTCGGATCTGCAGTCAGGATTCCACTCTGTGTCGCATTTTCCGGCTGTGTCTCCAAGCAGTCTCTGATCCCGAGCTGCTAAAACGACCCTGGTGTGGTGTCATAGGCGTCTCACCTCAGGGACTAAACTGCTCCTTGGATGTTTCCTTGACCTAAAAGCCTGCAGAAGAGTCTGAGTCAAATTCCCCTTGGTTTTGCTTTTATATGTTTTGCATTTTGCATTAGTGTTTAGAGGCCTTTGGCCTCATGAGTGTTTAAAAATGAATTGTAAGAGAATTAACAACTTTCCAGTTGTTTTACTTTCCTAAAAAACAACAGCAGAGCAGTGCCCAGGGCTGCAGGCAGGACCGAGGCCTCGCTGTGCCCTGCTGTGTTTGCAGGGGAGCTGAGATACCAAAAGTGAAGTTTGAGTGACTTGAACTGGATTTTTCCCCTGATGAGCTGACAGTGTAACCAGTCTTTTATGGTAAAATAAAACATGTGCACACAGAAATACACACACACACACACATATATATATATATAACCACATGTAACATCCCTGTGTTACCAAGATGAGACAATCTCATGACTGTTTTGTTTCCATTTGACTTTTAAATGATCCTCTGGCAGTGGGACCACAGTTCTGTACTCCAAATAAAAAGGGACATCATCAAATTAATATAAGAACACCTCAGCACTGTAAGTGAAGCCTGTTTCCTCAGTGTATATATTTTCTTGAAATATTTGTCGTTTTACCTCTTCTGCTGCTGGTTAATGCTGGGCTAGGGAGTGTGAGGAATATTTTTCATGATTGCAGTTGTTGGAGCAGTGCATGTGCAGAGCTGTGTTCGGTCATTTATTCCCTCTTCATTTTTGTAGCAATTGTAGCATGAACTAATTATTTTCTCAGCTTGAGATGTGTTGGAGTTGCATTTGATAACTGTTTATTTTACAGAAGAAGCGTTTTTTGAAGGAGTGACCTAAGCGTAGACGTGGGGTGCTCTGCTCTGCTCCCTTCAAAGGCACAGGGAAGCTTTGCCAGGGAGAGAAAAGGTTGGACAGTAAATTGATGCACCTCCTTCATGCATGTGTGAAGATTCAGATGTAAAGTTAATGCTGCTACTAATGAAATTACCTTTCTCTCCATGTTGGCATGTTCCTTGAATTGCCCAGACAACAGCAGTGGTAGCCAGATTGGAGCCATGTGTCTCAGAGGAGGTGTGGGAAGAGAGAAGCAAAGGTGTTTCAGCAAAGAAATCAGTGCTCCATTGGGTTTAAACCATTTATCTCTGCTTATCCTGGGCATTGACACCACCAAATGCCACCTTCTCTCTTCCACTGACTCCTTTCCAAAGCATTTGCTGTTGACCTGTATGGAGGGACCTTAAATACACCACAGAGCTCGAAACTTGCACCAAAATGAAGTAATAACAATAATAATAATAATAATAATAATAATAAAAATTCTGGTTTCCTGCAGATTGAAATTGGCTCAGTAAGTTTGACACCACGTTTAGCTTTTGAGATGATAATGCATCAGATTACACTATGTGGGTATTTTTCGTGGCATGTCAGTAAAATAGAAACTAATATTCTGTACTGGCATTTCAGAAGGTGTTTCTTCAGAGGGTGAAGCTTTCAGTGAGGATTTAAGGACTGCTACTGTAAATGTGACTGTTCTGTGTATTCTTCATTACAGGCAGCTGACTTCTATTACAGACAAAATGTTAACAGTTTAATATTTTGGTGTAGAGTTATAGGTGGTAGAGTTTTAGAACATAAATAGATGTTTTGTATGGCAGAAAAAATTAAAATAGCACTTGAAAGAGTTCATTATCTCCATATTTCCATAACTTCATTAGTTCCCTAACTTCATGCTCCAGCAGCATTTGCTGGGTGCTTTGTACACACAAAGGGGCAGTTTTTGCCCTGAAAGCCTCAGTCTTGGGGCATCAGATGTTGGATTTGATAATGTGGGAAGCAGTAAACAATGACCAGTTCTGAACAGTTTTAAGTGTAACAGCTGGTTAAAAAATTTTACCATCTGTTCTTGAACAGAAAATGAAGTTCTCAGTTGCACTAATACTTTACTTGAAACAGCTTTTGCTTTCTGTAGAAAGCTGCCTTTTTGTGGTAGACCAGAGAACTTTTTTTTTTTCCTTCTAGGGAAGAGTTTTTGCATAAAATCATTTTCTGACCAGCTTTAAAATGCAGAGATAGGAAAGACCACTTAGAGTTTTTTCTCATCACTCCTAAGGAAACTAAATGCTAAACTATCACCATTATGTGAGGTTTATTGAAAGCTGGAAAAGGTCCTTGCTGTTTTATCCTTTCTCCATACCCCAGAAGAGGAAGAAAATTGAATAAAATATATATCCCAGGGTATTTTTTGCCTCCAGAGTTGTTACTGAGAGCTTTAGCTGCTTCAGTGCTTTCCTGCCTTCTCTCTGAAGCTGTGCTTGTTGGTACCACTTGCAGCAGCAACCTAAAACGTTTAAAAACATGTGGGGCAAGAGGAGGGGAAGCAGGAGGAAATTATATTGGCTTTTTCCAGGAAAGGGTGAGTTTTGCCAAACATTGATACAGCAAAAGCTTTTCACGGGAGAAACCAGTTTCCATTTGGAAATGCTCTGATGTTGCTGGGTCGACTCCTGTGCCTTCTCTTCCTCACCTGGGTTCTCTGCATGGACTTCATTCCTTTCCTGACCTGACCTTAAAGAGCACAATCATTGGTGTTTTCTTCAGGCTTTTAATGAGGCAAAGAAAAATTACCTGTTTTTCATTTGGACAGTCATCTGGTCAGAGCCTTCAGCCCAAACAAGCAAAATCCAAGTTGTAATAGATGAATCAACTTTGTTGATGTTCTATGATATTGGCAGTTTCTATAGCAATGGGCTGCCACAGATTTCCCTCCAATGGCTCTGGTGTGTGGCTGTTCTCCATATCAGCCAGGTTGGAGCTGCATCCTGCCTGGGAACGGAGATGGGAAAAATACCTTAGCTACACATACAACCATAAAATTGGGTTTTCATGGTACTTGGAATGGTAAGAAGTATATGTCTGCGTGTTTGGGCTTTTTTTTCTGTAGCAGTACAAAGTGTCAATCAATTCCCAGAAGTTTGGAGCTGGGGATAACTCAAGTGAAGTATTTTTTGTTACATTATCCCTATGCTTGTCTGGCTTGTGCCAAAGCAATGTAGCTCTGTCACTGTGGTGGAGGAACCCTGTTTTGCAATGTATTTTTAAGACAGCAAAAACTTATTTGAAGGGCAGAAGGAGAACACTTGGAATCCACTTCCTTATTATTAACCTCCAAGTCTCCTCTCCATGAGCATTTTGATGGCATGGGGTGGTTTCTTCTTTCTGGCTCTAAACAGTGGCTTTTCCCAGATTTTAGCCAGTTTTTCACTAATTCTAAACTGTGTATTTACAGGCTGCTTGTGGTGCCTATTTCCCACTTCACCAAGCGACGGCTTTTCATGTAGCCTTCCAGATCTTCCCCTCCAGTGTAATGAGAGCATGGTTTTGGAGTGCTCAGCACACCAAAATTTTCCCCATCTGTGTTTATTTCAGTGTATGAGGACATTCAGATGTAGCCTGTGCCTCCATTCCAGTTTCATGTTGCCCATTTAAATAAATTATGTCTAAAGAGCTGATCAGTAGGAGGTCAGTCCCTTCCTTAGACAGGAGGAAATCCAGTGGGAAAATTGATTATTAACATGGGGCAGTAGAAATACAGAGACAGAAGAGGCAGGAAATCGGGCTTGGGTTTTTGGTAGCTCTTCTAATTTGGTTCCATAGTTCATAAAATGTCCACAAACTAAATTGTGTGCTTTGGTTGTAGCATGAATATGGATTTTGGTACACTGGACGCTGGAAATCTAGTTTTGGCTATGGAAGAGCTGTGCACAGAACACAAAACATTGGGGATGGATAGATGGGGATGTGCTGCCAGTACAGGAGAGTTCATGTTGCAGTTGTATTCAAAAACTAACCCAGAACAAAGTAACTTCTGCTACAAAGTGTATTTTCAGGCCTTTGTATGGTTGCTTGGCTTTAATCTTATTACCTTTTTAAATTTAATATGGAGGCAGACTTAAGCTCTGACTTTTATGGCTAAATATTAAAAAAAATCAAATCAAAATTGAGGGATTTGGTTCAGGACCCACTTTAAACATGTATGGGAATATTTGCGCTGGCTAGCACGGACACTGAAGTTGTTTGGCAAGTAGTTACAAATAGGAATCAAAGTTCCCTATAAATCCATTGAACAGATAGACAGACACCTCAAGGAACGTGATTCAAAATGCTCGATATCTAAACTGGATGCCTAAAGAAAATTACATAAATATCTTCTTTTCCTCTCCACCCTGTTCTTCCAACAGACATTTATACTAATCCATTAGTAATTTAAAAAAAGGCTTTTTCCTACTTAGTTTTGCAGATGGTTTTGGCCTTAAACACAGCACAGTCTACAGTTTTTGTTTTTAATGTGGCTCATCATTGCTAAATTGAAGAACCTAGGATTAAAAAAAAGCACGTAATGTGAATTAAATGGTGGTGGTGGCCAGTGAGTGTTTGTGTTACAGTCATAGTATCACAGGTTCATTTCCTTTGTATATCTTACTTCGGTTTTGCAAACTAGGATGGGGTTTTTCCAGCTTTTTCTGTATACTTTTTCAGGGCCTTTTGTTTCCAGAGATGTAAATTGAAAGAGATGCCATTTCCATGCAAAGAGATGAAATGTTTATTTTAAGAACACACAAGGACTCTGCTACGGTATAACTTGTTGAATCCTTGATGCCAGACTGGCTTTCCTTGGAAGATGAATGGGAATTTGAAAAGGACCCTGTCAAAGGAGTTGGGCTTTACAGTTACTCCTTCTAGCCAGAGCTTTGCTTCACACTCCATTTTGTCTTTTAAGCATGAAGGAGCAATATGTAAGAAAACAGACAGTTTGCAGCCTCGGTGCATGTGTTGGGATATTTTCGTGGTTTACGTACCGTTTCCAAGCCTTCCCCTGTGCTCCCTCCCCAAAACAAGAGAACAAAACCCTCCATACAAGCAGAGGGAAACAAAATGAGCAAAATTCAGATGAGTTTTCATTACAGTTTAAGGGTTTTTTTCGTGTGACAATGTTGTAGCTAATTTCCATCTGGAGCAGCCTGTGGGGAATTGTGCTGAGCTCCCTGTGGGCTCGTGGATGGGGATGGGGTGCTGGGACTCACAGGGTTGGGCTGCAGGTCCCTGGCTGGGCTTTTTGTCCCCAGGCACAGCAGAAATCAGCTCAGCTGTGCTCTCAGCTTATGTAGAAGGGGGATCTGGTTGTTTAAAACAGGCTGCCATGATTTTGCCATGCCTTCGTTCTCTGCCAAAGTTGTACAGAAGCAGGGAGTGAGAATATCCTCCTGCCACCTTTCCAAGGGCATTTTTAAACCTGCACGTCAGTGTAAATTGGAAGAGCAATAAAACAAGAGGAAGGAGCAGTCCAAGGTTCAGCTGAGCTACAGCAGCGACTTCTGAGGGTGCTTAACCTTGCATATTTTATTTTCTTTTGGTCTAACTGATGTATCTGTAGCTGCAGACAGTGTGCTCTTAATAAAATTAAAAGTGGGAATTAAATATGGTAGTACAGGGTGATAGGGCAAAGCTGAGAGTTTCTCATGCAACTTTGCTTCCCTCTGATCTTTTATTCAGCATTTAGAGATGCAAGATCTGCCGTCCTTTCCCTGGCATATTTTTTAATACCAGTATGCTTCTTGCACTCTACTTCCCCATTTGGATTTCTATACTTCTAAAATATTATGTGTATGAGCAAGGGTTCATAAATATATATGTTCCCTGACCGTTTCAGTTCCTGCATGTGTTAATGAATATATATCCCTCGATGGAGTTTCACTTCTGCGGCAGACGCGATGGATTTCTCCCTCTTTATCAGTGGCACCATTAGTAGAGATAGAAATGGAAACTTTTTCAACTAAAACCAGCTGGGATATCATTGATCGAGATACAGTCTAACCCAGGAAAGTGGGGTGTAAGTAGTAATTGGAGCTGTAATGCAGTTGAAATGATGTTTTTCTTGCTGTTTGTTTTTAGGGTATTTCATGACCTATTCATTCATTCATTCATTCTCTGTCTCTGTTTTCCCTTAAAAATATAAATATCTCAAAGCTGATGATAAAAAGGGGTTTAGTGCTGCTGAGACAATGGATAGAAATAGCAGAAATATAATTTTGTTCTTTTAAAAATATTTTAAAGTGTATTACAAGTGTGTAAAAGGGGAAATATGACAGGCTAAGGAATTTTCAAATCCATGGCATCTTTTCCCTTTAATGTTTTATACTTAACACTGCTGTTTAAAAGCATGGAACAAGACTTCATAGGTTTGTGTTTAAAAAAAACCAAAAACAAACCTAACCAAAAAACCCCAACCTTCCCAAGACACTGGATTTACATTTAAAAAAGAAAACAGTTACAAAGACCCTGCCGTTAACTGTGCAGAAATGAGCATTTGATGATGGGTTTCAAAGGAAGCAGATTAAGTGATTCACAAGTGCTGTGTGTTTGGCACGTGTGGGGATTCAGCAGTAAGTCAGAAAGGCACAGATTAAATACTGTCAGGGAACCGGCTTTGTTGCATCTGTTTTGATGACAAAGATCTAATTTTGAATTATTTTGACAAATTAGAAATGCAGTTTACAGCAGCAAATATTTTTTCCCTTAAGTTTAGGGTTCCAGGCAAACAAATTGACTTGCCTTGACTGTCTCCTTTTCAATATTTATTCTCCATAACTAAGTTCCGGAGTCATATCTGGAGACTGATTGACTTTGCTTTCAAAAACTCATTTTAAAGACAAAACCTAAACTGTATTAAATGTTTACACGTCATCAGTCACTGTAATTACCACAGTGGTTACATTCTGTTTGGGAGAGGGGACGGAGGTGGTCATGCAACATCAAGAGGCAGCTGATATTTAGGGGACAATTTTTATCATAGCATGATCACCGTGGGAATACTACTCTGAGGCAAGGAAATTCTTTTTCCAGTCAGATGCATTTTATTAGACGATTCAGTCCTTGATCCTGCCTTGCAGTCCTCCTTTCTCACTTGGCTGCTTTGATGTCGCTGGTTTTCACCGCAGGTTAGCGCAGATATGGCCCAGATTTTCCCAGTTTCTACCCTCTGTGATTCTTTCCATTCCCTCCTTCATCCCAAGTAATTCTTCCCTGCATACACCCATCATTTTTGTACTGTTTGTAGGAAGGTGATATTAAAACAATATTATAGCAGCCCCTAGTAAATGTGGAGTCTGTGTGTATTGGTTACATGGAATTAGTGATTGCAGATATGCAGACACATTAAAATAGTTGTTGTACACCTCTGGCCACTTGACCTTGCTGCTGATCAGTCTCCCATTGGATTTGTAGTATTTAAAAGTTCTGTAACAAATTCAGAAAGTTGCGTTTTAATTACTCATTATTCTGGAAGCAGGAAAATTTCTTACCTTTCTCACTTAAGTTTTGAAAAATTTTCTGCAGTTCCTCCTCTCTGGCACAACCAAGTCATGTCCATTCCTGGAGCAGTGTTTAGGCTCTGTGTGTTCTGACAGGACGTTAGCTGGAAGGGATATGAAGCTGAAGCACCAAATTTGAGCTTGCCTAGTTCATGATGTATCAAACAATTCTGATATACAAAAAGAGCTGGTTTTCTTTAAATGAAAATAAAAAAAAATAAATTGTAGGAATCCAAAAAGTGTTTCTGTCTGTTAAAAGTTTGATGGTGACACTTGGCTATGAACAGCTAGGAGAGATTTGAAATGGTCTGAATCTTTATTTGTTAAAGCTGAAGTATAATCTTTATTTCTAAACACACACAGAGCATCACAGTTGTGCTCCAGCTTTTAGTTTCACCCCCAAAAAAATGCATTCATCTCACATGAGGCCAGGAGAACTGTTACACAGGTGTTTTTTATGTGCACATTTGCAGACATAAATCATGTACACAATATCTTGATTTTACGCTGAGGGAATCCCAAAGCATCTGAAAAGTCACACTTAAGGATGCTACATAAAGAAACAGTAGAGCCACCCCTATGAAAAGTAACAGGTTGATGATTCACAGCCCTTTGCCTCAACTTTGTCCTCTCCTGCATGATGGCACGAAGAATTTTCTCTTATACACCCCAGTGCTGTGAAAATGGCAATAACAAATGTAACTTTTGAGCAGAGTAAGAAAAGTTGTTTATTTATGCCTTATTTGCAGTTCCTTCACTCCTACATAGATCCATCAAGCCCTAGGGCAGTTATCTTATAAAGGATGAAAAGCAGGTTGGAAATCCCATTAGGATTCCACGAGGGTCTCCGAGCACTCCCCAGCTGGAAAAAAAATGAAACATTTCAGCCCATCCCTTGAGATTGTGGAGCAGCACCTCTCCTTGTGGAGAGAGACGCTTGCACCCTGAGTGGCTGTTCCACCTACTCTGAAGTGAAAGTAGTAAGAGATTTTTTTGGCCATAGGAAATGCAGAACCATGAGACCAAATAATTGGCATTTGAAAGTATTGCCAGGATCATGTAAAATGGTGCTTTATTTTCTCATCATTCAGAAGCGTTATTTATTTAATTTTTTTTGTGGCAACAGTTAGAATAAATGTGCTAGTGTTACAAAAAGCATAATACTATATTGTTTTTATGGGGAAACAGAGCTCCAGAAGAAATGATGGTTTGATTTTGTGCATATTTTCTGCAGTAAATATTACTGGCATTCTTTTTTTTTTTTTTCTGTCTTTTTTTGATACTTTATTTTTCCTGCTTGGTTTAATGCAGCATAACCTCCTCTAAATTTAGTGGGAAGTGTAAATGTATGTAATGCTTTTTCTGTGGTTAGAAAATACATGTAGCATTAAGTTATTAAAGCTTGACTTTAAACTATGTCTTGGGCTAATGATTTTACAGTATAATTGCTTTAGTTAATTTGAAGGCAGGTATACATACAGCTTATTCTATTTTGGCACTATAAAGTTTGCCATTGGTATTATACCTCATTTTTTATATGATTTACATAATTTGTGAAACAGATTTAATACTTTGTGTGTGAGCTAATTAGTTTCTGGTTTAGAGCCTTATTGTATGTTCATTGGGTTCTGAACACCTTTTACAGTAGCACAGAAGGTCATTGTTGGATCTAAATTCTTTGTAGAGCAATCAATCCCCTTTTAATAAAATAAGTTGCATAATTTTTAATGTAATTAAATTGGGTTCTGCGGAATTGTTTTCAGTTGTAAATTTGCTGAATTGGAAGAACTGTGTGGTGATGTGTTAATTACTGAGTTGTGCTCTTTCCCTTGTTGTGGTGTAGTTTGAGATTACTGGACTTTACATGCGTGTAATTTTATATTTTTTATATTTACCTCTGAGGAGCTCATAAAGGGTGTCCAGCTTTTCCTGGTAGAAGAGAAAAAAAAGAAAAGGAATGTTTCTTGTCGAATTTTAAAAACTTCCTGCCTAACTTTCAGAAGATTCCATGTTAATATAGCCCTAATATTTATTACTAATTGCCAGATGACAGCAATACCAGCACTTGTCGAGCTCTGAACTCTTCAGCAGGTGATGATGGCCAGGTTGGGTGGGTGAACTAAATGTCCCTTTTCCAGGGAAATGGAGCCCCTCTGTGCACAATAAGTATCTTACACTCACGTCACATGCCAGCCCAAAGAAGTTCTTTCCTCTGGAATGTGATTTTTACATGAGGGCACATGCTGGCTGTTTTCCTCTCCAAGGAATCGTTTTCTTGTCTGCCGCCATCCCATGTTTAGCAGGACTGTGCAGCTTTAACGGCTCCGGGCTTATTAGGAGTCTAAACAGTCGCTTGTATCCTTTGTGTCAAAATGAGTGAAGGCTTTGGAAATCGTTTTGGGATTCACTGAGCAAGTAAAGGAGTTGTTTGAAAGAGTCAGACCCTGTAGAAAGGCTGACTTCCCAAGTTAAAAATGGACAGTAGCAATTCCCCTCTGAAAGTTTTCTGCATCCATTCCCTCTGCTAACTCAGACTTTTAACTTAATCAAATAATTTCTGTACACCAATTATTTCTAATTGGGGTCTTATTTGTCTGTTTCTACCTCTCTTTTTCCCTGTGTAGCTCTCACATGCATGTTCATGCTTTTTAACTTGGTAAAGCAGTTGCACTTAGTACAGAGATAAATTAAAGTTAATGAGACAGAACCAGAACACGGCACAGGTATTTACCTTCCCTCTGTTTGTGTGCTGTTAGGAACTGGTTCTGGGATTTTTGTAATCTGTGTACAACCCTGATCTGCTAAACATGTTTTGTGGGAGAAGCAAATATCACCAGTTGCCTTCGTGCTCTTTGCCGAAGCGCAGCTGATTTCATTTAACAGCGCACACAAAGTCTCTTACGCAGAACCACCATCGAGGGGTTTTGATTATTTATGAGAACCTCTAACCAAGGCTGTGTTTTTCTGATGTGTTTACATGTATACATAGCTATAAAAAAATAAAGAACTGGAAAAACTGACTTTTTATTGTCGTATTTGCAGCCATTCTCGCTCAGCGTAGAGCTGTTAAACCTTTGCAATACAATTATACCAGTGGAAGCCTTTAAAGCATTTATTTCCAAGTGGGAATACTGTTTCTCCTACTTTAAACAATTAGATGAAGTGTAATCTCACCTTCTTCCTGTGGAATGCCACACTTTTATTGCTATCATTTATCAGTAGCGAGATGCAAATAAGACGTAAACTTAGGAGCCTGGCTCAAATAAAACCAGATTGTATTGATTCCTGCATGGTACCGAATGAAATGGAAAATCATCTGACACCCAATCAGTGCTCATCAAAGCAATTTTTAAAGAATAAAAGCTGAATACGTACAATATAAATTCCTTATCTTGTTTACTTGATGTGCACGTGCAGTTTGCAAGTCAGAAACCTCATAAAAATTGCGGCTAATTGCATGAGATAGTGCTGGTTATTCTCATTATAGGTTTAAAATGTGAGGTGTGGCTTGGGCTAAAAGTAGCTTCAGAGCACACAGAAACTTTGGAAATCATAATCCTGAGTTGGAAGGGACCCACAAGAAACACAGAGTTCAACTCCTGGCCCTGCACAGGACAGCCTCAAAAATCACACCGTGTGTCTGACAGTTTATTGATAGACACCTAAAGATGGAGGGAAAAAAAACCAAACAAAAACCCAAAACTTTCACATCACTGACAGCAAATGAAAGAGAGTGAAAAACCGAGGTTTTGTCCATGTAGCAAGTTAATGATTTTCTTTTCAAAAAAAACAAGTTTCCCCATCCCCCTGCACTGCTCAGGAGACAAGACGGCTGCCGATTTCTTAAAGCCTTAAAGTTAGCTGACCTCCTCGCTGAACCCGACTTTAATGTAAACATTTTCTTGAGATGGTTCGTAGCAGGGCCAGCAAATCTGGAGAATATTAGTGGCGCTGTGTTTGCGGGAAGCAGGAATCCCTTGGTAATTCTCAGGAGCTCTTTTCCAGGCCAAGGCAGCCTGAGACACAGTTGTGTTTTCAGTTTTGCAGGGTTCGTTGGTAATGCCCTGTGTATCTTTCTAAAATGTAATTAGTAAAACACATAATTAGTTTTTGCTTTGAAGTCGAGTATTTCTTCCTTGCTTTCACTCCGTTAAAACTCTTTATCTCCCCCCACCAAAGGTAAATAATTTGATAGCTCAGTATTGGCGTCGATTTAGTTGTCGGCATTTTGGCGTTGGTTTATGAATCTAAAGAGGAGAGAGAAATTAGAGCAGGACTTCCTCCAGATCTCCTCTTTTCAGGAATATTAAGTTCCTTTTAATGCTCCACGCTTAAGTAAAACACACGGCTGCTGTCTCAACCCCAGTATTTTGAAGAAAAGTTTTGTTCTTGTTTGGGTGCTTGCATCCTGGTTACAATGTCTCTGTCATCATGTGGAGTATTTTGCAGGTAGAAATATTGCAGCTGAATTTCTACATTTTCCTTACCTGTGTGGTTCTTTTTAAAGATATATTGTGTTTATCATAAGCTTGATCAGCTGCTGAAATAAGATACAATACTTAGCACTTCTTGCTTTTCAGCTTCGAAGCACTTTTCGCGCATTAAATGATCTCCCCAGCATCCCAGTCTGCCCGGTACTCACTGCTGTACAGCAGCATGCCCAGAGTAGGTGCACTGGTGGGTAGCAGCCTGATGGACATCGGTCACCAGTGCTTATTATCCCCTAGCACACGTTATATTTCACTAACTATAAAAATCTTAATTTTACCTGCAGGAAAAAACATGTTTGCTCATAAGAAACCCGTGCCTGATATGGGCAGTCCTTGCTGTCACCGCATGTTGCACGTTAATCTGGTAATTGGGCTCAGTCTGTTTTCCCAATAGGTGAAAAACTTGAGAGAATAGAGAGACTGATGAGAGGAAACTCTGTGTGTAGTTGGTTTTTTTTTGTTAAAAAAAAAATACATCAAAGTTGCTTTTTCGTTTTGGAAGGAAACTTTACAGTTCTGTTATTGAAGTGTCTGAAATCCAGCTTTCACTTTCAGCACAGGGCACAGAGATGCAAAATTCCCTTTAGACCTCTCATTTAAATTATTGAGAGAACTTGCAGAAAGGAAAGGGGAAGAGGGAGAAAGTCAAGGACTGATGTTTTCTGCTTTTACTTTTTTAATTTAGAGAAGTATGTAAAAAAATCCCGTGAACAGCACAAAACTGGTGCTTTTGCAGAGGTAGAGTAGAACCCTGCCAAAATGTCACCAGTATTGGCTGCTTTTCCAAGCTAAGCTGCATCAATTAATTGTTCTTTCACCCTTCTACCCCCACTTTCTGTAGTCATGGACTGTGCCCTGCATTTTCTGGAGCAAGGATTCTCTTCATTTATCTTTTTTGGAGGATGTAGGGTACCTTGAGCACACTGGACACTGATTGGAGCATGTGCGACTTCCTGAAATATAAATAATAGTAAAGGCTTTATATTATTACATAATAATTTGATTGGCATTTCTCTAAGTTTGTTTTTTCCAGGTTTTGATCACAGATATGTTTAATTAAATGTGTTAAAATTGGCTGGTGTGTGTGTTGATTGTCGTGGCTTGTTTAATACCTCCTGTTTGCAGTTGTCCTAGTTTTACCATCTTGAAAGATGGTTTCTATTTAGTTCCCTTAATGTTTGCCACAGTTTGTTTTAAAACCCACAAATTTAGCTGAAGTGTTTGGTTTTTTACTTAAGAATGTTAACTTAAGAAATAAAAGATTTCCTGTTTATCAGCAAAAGTGTTTCTTCCCACTTGCTGGCATGATTTCGAAGATGGATTTTTTATTTCCTTCTCTTACCCTGCATTTCTTTCTTGTGCTAAACATAATAAACCCTGAGCTATGATAAAGCTTATTTAACCCAAGTATACCTGCCTCACCTCAAATAAATACAAAATAAATTGGGCAAAAGAAAGAGATAATATTTTTGAATCAGGACACAAACATCACACTCTGTACGATATTCATTGTACTGCAGTAAATGGGGAAAATATATTGAATTTTTGCACACATGATTGACTTTTCATACCGTGAACCCAGGTTAAACATCTTGAATATGGAATATGAATAGAGCTAACATTTTCATATGAAGTAATAATGAAAATTAACAGAGCTCCATTTCGACTGATAGCAAAGAACATTTGATACTCCAAGGCATAAAATGTGTTTAGTACTTGGGTTTTGTTAAGCTTGACAGAAGCCAGGAAACGGGATGGTACAACTGCAGCATAAAGGCTGCTTCTGTACCCGATGACAGGCTCGAGGATGGAACTGGGGGAGAACAATAACACCACCCACCCGCCCCTCATTCCTTACAGTAAGAGGAGAAGGCATTCATGGCTGTGTGTTGTCAATGGGATCATCTCTGACAGCATCCATCCTTGGAACCTGGGTTTTTTTCCCTGGCGCCAGGCTGCGGGCACAGGAGGGAAAAGCAAAACTCCTTCCCGTGGATTTTACAGGAACAATGCATTCGCTTTTGTATTTTTTATCTTGTTTTGTTCTGTAATAGCCCTGGATGAAATGGGGTTTATTACAGGTAACAGGAAGGATATCCTGGTGCTTTCCTGGTTTAGGGAGGTGCGGGGCTTGCAGACCAGCTGCAGCTGAAGTGGAGGTTGAGGCATTACTTGCTGTGGGTTCCTAACCCTGGTGGTCCGTCCTTCTCCTTCATGTCAGCATCTCCTAGTCGAGCTGCTCTGACACAGGATAACAAGCCTGTCCTTTGAGGACTTTTTTCCTGCAGAGATTTTAATCCCTGATGAGCATTACTTGTTGAGTCTGTGTGTGTTACTGTTCGATAGGCAGAAAAATCAGAAGTCAAAATACGCAGGTCAGGCAAAAACTGCTTGAAACTTTCCTTATATTCCCTTCCCTCCCACCCCTTTCACCTCTAGCAGAAGCTCAAGTTGCTTTTCTCTTGCAGCCCTATAAATGCACTTGTTTCCTTAGTTGTAACCCTATAAATGCTCTTGTTTAACATGGGCCGTGTTTGAAGAGTTGACCTCTTATTTGGTTTTAGTGCTTTAAATTAAAAGTTTAAAGGTACCTAAAAATCATCTCAAAGGAAAACGTGGCCTAACAATTAAGGTTTGATATCTGAGCCTCTCCAGCTCCTGTGTACACACAAGGAAACTTTCCCGAAGAGTCACACAAGGGAGAAATTCCTCTGGTCAGTGAATACAACATCCATAGAGCTCTGGAGGAAAGCTTGGCTTCCACTCAATTAAAATAGGTTCTTAATTGGTCCTGTGCTAACCCAGAATGGGAGCTTTTTGCTTTCTTTCAGGGAGATTGACAAAAATAAGCAAACAAGGACACTGTCAGCTTCCAGGCTCCGGGTGTTTTCCAACTGTGTCTGCTGAAAGGGCATTGTGATGCTTATGGTTTAACCATCCATAATGATGGTTTCCACTAGCAGCTTAAATACATAGAACTTCGCAGTGAAACCATAACTAAACCTCTACTTAAATTCTTTAGGACTGACCTAGAGTGTCTTGGAATTGTGTATTTTAAATACAAATGCTGTATTTAAAACATTAAAAAACTCTCCTCAGCATCCAGGAGAGCTTAGAGCCACTGAAGGGGCAGCTGCTTCCGCACTAGCCTAGAAATGACCTGTTTTGCTGTTCTTCATCAGCTTCAGCCAGTGTAAGTTGAAGGTCTTGGAACACTTAGCTTTGCAGTGACTGTTTTCTGTTGTGTGGAACCTGTTAAATGAATTTTAAACAGGTTTCTCTGCTCATCTTGCAAGTTTGTTATTGTGAATAGAATCTTACTTCAAGAGCTCCTTGAATTTGTGTCAAGCCTTCAGCTGATCCAGCAAACAGGCTTCTTGTATCGTTTAATCTCAGTTTGTTCACCTGTGAAATGGGTGTTTTCAACAGTTTAGTGTGATGTAATACTTTAAAAATGCACTTAGTACACCAGTATATCCTGCGAATAAATAGAATATTATGTAGCGAGAACTTGCTGTTGGGTAGTAGGACAACGGTATGTGCTAAATTTTCTGAACATAGACGGTGTAGAAGGGACAGTAAGTTGTGTTCTTAAGTATTGTGTGAGAATAAACCTTTTTAGTCCACCGAGAAGGATAAGGACATTTAAAAAGTCCTTTGAGATCCTACACAGAATGTTGGAGCTGTGCTTTCCTTGCTGTGCCAACTCCTCATCTCAGGAGGAAGACAAAGAACAGTTTGCAGTTAATGGACTGGGATTCGGGAGATGAGGGTCACACTTGCTTTGTGACCTTAGGTAGGTCAGTTCCTCCATAAATCAGTATTATTACAGTAATATTTCCTGTCCTTCAGCTTAGGTATGTCTTCCATATTTGATTTGTAAACTGTTCTGACTGAGGGCTTTTCAGGTTAAGTCTGGACAGCATCTACCACAACGGAGTTCTTTTGTTAGATGAGGTTTCCAAGATGTCTTTTTAACAAAAGCAATCATAAATTCAGTGCTACTACTATGTTACATCCTTCTTTTAAACATTGACACATATGAGGTTGCACTTGTTAAGCTCAAAAATGTTCAGGTGAAGTTGGACATAGAATCCTCACATGTCATTGCATGACGGTGTTACCATCACAATTTTTTTTTTCAAGTGCACCATATCATTAATATTTGATTTATCCTAACTGCAAACAGGAAATTATGGTGCATGAGGTTTTGCACTCAGAGCAATGTTTTGCTGGAGCTTGATTTGGCAAATCTGGATCTACAAAACTACAGGATATTAGTTTTGCTTGATATTTACATCCTAATATCTACTTTTGTCCTTGGTGTAGTTTTGTGGGTACTTCTATATATATGAGATTTTTGTCTCCTTGAATTTTACTCACTTGTAATATTATACTTTACATGTACATTTACATTATACTTTACTGTCCAGAGGAGCATTTTAGAAAAACAGTAAAAATTTAATCAGTGTATGTCATGTGGAGGAACCATGATTGCTTCTTCTGTTCTGGCAGGACATACAGAACCAGCAGAATCAGCAGTTGGGCCCATCCACTGGCAAAGCTCCTCCAGTCTTTTAAGAGTTAGTAGACATCCCTGTCACTGTCTTGGGATGCTTTAAATTTGTTGAATATTTCAAAGAAATGTATATAGAGAGAATTAATTTTAGCTGCACACCAGCAGATTGTCTGTTCTGTACATGGCCAGAGTTGTGCCTTGCATTAAAGCTTGCATGGGTGGGGAAGGGGTTTACTACTGTAGCAAAGTCCATGAGTAGGAATTTGAGGTCCAGAAAATGCTGCCCCAGATCATTTCTGCAGAGTTCGATTGTGTTCACTTGTGCTTAATAAGGAGCAAGGCAAAGATCCAAAAGCCTTGACTTTTTTAAGTAGGAAACCTTGTTTGTTTGTAGAAGTGGGGCCAATTAGTTTATGTATATACCTGGTAAAGCACAGCTTCAGCCAAGGCCAGGCTGGACGGGGCTCTGAGCAGCCTGGTCTAGTGGAAGGTGTCCCTGCCCATGGCAGGAGTTGGAATGAGATGATCTTTAATGTCCCTTCCAACCCAAATCATTCTAGGATTCTTGGGCATTGGGGCCCCTCTGTTTTACATTGCTTTGACAGTCTTGTAAATTCTCACTTACATTATTTTGTACTTTATTGAATAACATGAGTGGATTCAGTAATACCATACCTAGTTTTCACCAAAAATCTCCAAACCACCATTAAGAGAGAGTGTTCAAGTGTTTCCACCTCTGCTTCATCACCAGTGGTGCAGCAAAACTGTAGTTAGTTCCACTTTTGTTCTGCTTTCCTCTGATTTGGGCAGGAGTGAGCAATGTGGCCTGAACTTTTTTTTTTCCTGAAGGCTATGACAGGCCAGGCCTGATAAATTTTAACATGATAGAGAGGGAAAGCTATAACCTGCTGACACTGGGGGATATAATTAAAATGTGTAGGCACCCTGAATTACAGCTGTTGTGAGTGTTCCAGCTATCTTAATAATTAAAGACCTTTTAATAATTTTATATGTTCTTTACTAGCTTGGCCTTGAGCTTAGGCAGGACTTCAGTTTCAAGATAATTTTCTTGTCCTCAAAAGTTAAATTGCTTTCTTTAATATAAAGCATACAATAAGGAGTGCAATTGAAAAACTGCACGCCTACTGAACCTGCTCTTTCAGCATGAGACTCCACTTGTTCGAAGCAGATCCAGAGGAACAAACACTCTTTTATTATTAGATGATAAATCCCTGATGCCGTATCACTGTTTTGGCTTTCAACCTTATTGAACTTTCAAGAGAAATGCCTGTGTTTATAACATGAACTGCCCAGTAGCATCCAAGTATCTGTCACTGCACTGTGGACTTGAATTTTTATTTGGTGAACCGTACTGTGCTGTGTTGTTCATAGTGTGTCTGGTGCTATACGGCTAAAGTCTGGCTCATGCCCTGATGAAAAGCTGCAGAATGAGATGTGGGGGTTACCATTTTTGTTACTGAATTCTGATTGCAAGTTAGAGCTTTTAATAATTTTTAATGAAGGAGTTGGCAAATTAAGTTTTTTTTCCTGAGTAAGAAATGAAAAGTAATATTTCTCCTGAAAGTTGTTGGGATACTTACTCTTAATTTACTGAAGTTTGTTGGGCTTTTTTCTAAAATACCACAAAATGCACATAAAGGGATTACAAGAAGGCTGGGGTGGGGGGACTTTTCACAGGGGCATGGAATGATAGGACATGGGGCAATGACCTCAAGCTGAAGGAGGGTAGATTTAGAATGGATATGAGGAAGAAATTCTTTACTGTGAGGGTGGTCAGGCCCTGGCACAGGTTGCCCACAGAGGCTGTGGGCTCATCATCCCTGGGAGCGTTCAAGGCCAGGCTGGATGGGGCTTTGAGCAGTCTGGTCTAGTGGAAGGTGTCCCTTGCCGTGGCAGGAGGATTGGAACTGGATGATCTTTGAGGTCACTTGAAAGATCCTATGAAGTGCTGCTGAAAATATGAGTTCAAAAATATCTGTGCTGAAGGCAGAAAATCCATGTGCTTTAGAAAATATTATTTATTACCACATGGAAGCATCTTAATAAAAAGTGACATCTCTAGCATTTGACTTTGAATGGAAAAGCAATTTGCATTTCTGCATGTGTGTTCGGCAAATTATGTTTCTGTGTTTGACTTTGAATTCACCATTCTCAAATAGCTTCTCCAGCCTCTAAAAGTGGGGAAACTGAGGCAAGGCTCTGAATTTATTTTGCAGATGACTTAGTTTAGAGGTAGCTGTAGTGCAGCAAAGATAAAAGTTGAAATTCACTGTCTCCTGGATCAGTGTCTCAGGTAGAGTTCCTGTGTTTTTTGCTTCCAAAATTTCCTTTGGGATACCGAACTTCTTGCTTCAGCGGGAGTCTCCTTTTGACACAGCGGTGGGGTATTATGCCAAGAAGCATTTTTGGAATATTCATATTTTAGCCCTCAGCACTGCATTCGTTTAATATTTGGCAAGGTCTCAGCTGCAACAATCAACTAGCAAAAATGTTCTTCTCTTGGGAGCTTTCTAGCAAGTTCTAGGACATGGTCAAGATCTGATATTTTATAATGCCAAGATGTGTTGTTAAAAGGCTTTATAAACCATCAGTCTTTAAGTGGTGCTTTCTGCTGCAGAGTATCAAATTGATAGTCAACCATAATTTGGTTTTTAAGTTTGTCTGTTGAACGAGTCCCAATTTGTATAGATAATATATTGTGTGTTCAAGTGAGTGCTCTGCTTTTGTACATTCCCTTCCATTAAGAAGATGAGACCTCGGATAACTCGAAGTTTCAGATAATGTGGAATCAAATACGTTAGCAAGTTGTACAGTAACAAATCAGCACAATGACTATTTTATGTTTGAAGTGGAGATCGTGTTTGGAGTGCCTGTAAATGCCTTGTTGGAAAAATCAATTCTGAGCATCTCCTTTCTCAACATTTTGATACATTTTACCTCGAATGTATTTTGACACTGGAAGTTTCAGTCTGTCTACATGCAGGGTTTAACTCTCCTGGCTTTTTTTGAGCTTACTCCAGAGTTATACCACAGTGGCTGAAAACAACATGTGATTTTGATTTTCATTATCTAGTGCTTAATTACTTTAAAGAATCACATAGTTGATAAGGTTGGAAAAGACCTTTAAGATCATCACATCCAACCAATCATTTGACTGGTGAAACAGCCTAAGAAAAGCATGCACAGGAGCAGCTGAAGAAGAAATTAAGCAGCAAATCACAGTTTTTTCTTTCTCAAGTCATCTCACTAGACCTCAGACTCCATATTTTTGGGAGACTTGCACCATGTAGAGTAGTGCTGGTAGGATTGACAGAGCTTGTTTTATTTGGAGCAGGCAAATGAATAAATAAGCCTTCTTGAGAGAGAAGAAGAGAGCTCACTCAGAGAGCTCAAGGCACTTGGGGAAAAATATTAATAATCCCCATTTGATAGAGGGTGGGAGTCAGGCATGGAGCTGTGTCTTGTCAAGCAGTGCCAAGCTGCTCACTGGCAGAGCAGGGCCTTCAAATCTGCTTGAAATAGGAAAGCTGATGAGACAGAGAGATATGGGAGGGCTCCTCCAACCCGCTGAGTAGAGGAGAGGGTTTATAGAGAGATGTAACTCGTTTCTTAGTTTGATTTTTCTTTTCTAAGGAGAGAGTCTGCAATACTCAACATTAGATAGTCTTTGCCCTGGGTGCACAAAGCTTTTGCATTTTCTGAAGGGATATATTGGTAGTATTGTGAAAATGTGACTGTGACCTATTTAGACGGGTTAGAGTGGGGTACAAATCTCTGCACTAGGAAGAAGTATCATTTTCCAGCTGGGCAGAAAATCGCATTTATTCTGTAATAGAACACAAGAGCTCATTGAACACCGGAGTGGAGTGGCTGAGCCGTCGGCGCTCCACCGGGGGAATGAAGTCTCCGCTTAAATATTCCATCAGATAGCAGAAATCCTGGGAGTCCAGAGCAGAGAATTACTGGCTTCGGTAGATGACCAAAAAGTTCTTCTTTCTCTCGGGAGAGGCTGTTCAGCTGCAGCAGAGGATTGTTTTTAGAGGAGCTGCAAGATACTTTCTGCATGTGTTCTCCTTGCTATGTGTGAAGGGCTGAAAATAAAGAGGAAAATTATTAGACATAAGCGTAACCCTGGACTGACAAGAGGTGGCATGCAGAGATCCATGCACATTTAAATGAGTCTGTCTTAGAAACAGGAGCTTTTGAATCAAAGGCTTCACTTTCTCAGAATATCAACCATTTGACCTAAAAGCTCAGAAGTTCTAGGGGACTACTCAAAATTAACAGAGGTGGAACAGTCCAATATTTGTTAATGTTGCCAGGATCAGACATTTTGTAAGAGCAGGTAGAATCTCCTCTTAGACAAATTATTGTGGTCAGGAAAAAAGCAGTAGTACATGAGCCTCTGTCCTGGCAAATAGCTTGTGCATCCAAAACTATGTCTGTTTTTTTCCATCCCTCCTAACTAGTCTAAGAGGAAATTGCTTCCCCTTATAAACTAGAATTTACGGCCTTTCTTCAAGAAATACTTAAATACGATGGATTTTTAAAATTTATTTAAAGAAGCTTCACAAATTTGCACTGTAATAAAAATATTAACATGTAAGCCAGTGAGTTTGGGCAATGTCACGTCATTAGGTTTGTGTGGGTGCTCTGAAGTGCTTCCCAGTTATTAAATTTCACAATGCGGGATGGGCAAATCTTTTCTCTGCCTCATGCTGGCATCACAGCAGCGAATGTGTTGAATTCCCTTAAGTTATGGAAATACCTGGTGTAGAACCTAAACTCTGTATTACAAGTTTTGACACAACTCCTTTGCAACCAATGGGGAACATGTATTATTTTCTGTCCTTCAAAGCTGCTTTTCTGTAGAGATAACATTGGCAAGGATAGCTCCAAAGATAGGCGCTCACTCAGCGGAGGAACATTGCTGTATTACTCACGAAGATAAGGAGGTATTAAGAACTTCCTTGGAGTTCTCACCAAAAATCAATTCTATCTTTTATAGTTCTCCAGAGATAATTCATCCCTCTCCCCATCCTAATCCGCACTGAGCGGGGATGGAGACAAGGAAAAGGATGCGGTGCAAAAACCGAAGGTTAAATCTCTTGGTCCTTTTGTGATTTATTTTGAAATTAAAAATTATACCTTTTCTGGATGGGCATCAGCCATAAAGTGATGGTCATTCCCAAATCAGTCATAAGTGTATTACAAGGAATTGAACTACTCTTTCTGCCAGGAGAAACCAACAATTTCAGTGGCAGGAGGAGCTTCCCTCTCCTAAGGAGAGATGCAGGATCATAATGCAGATGAACAAGGTCTCAAGGAGTGAGAGATATGGGCTCTTTCTTCTTCTGACCATATTTAAAATATCTGATTAGCCAGATTACACCTTCTCTAAAACAAAAGGCGAGCTGGTAGGTTCAGTATTAGATTTCCAAACTCATCCTAGACTTTGAATTTTCATCCCTGCCATCAGTATTTTGTGTGACAATGACCATGCATCAATATTTTGTCATCGCTGAGCCCTGCTTGCTTTTTCCTCTGTAAATGAGACTCCTGGTCTAGTGGGAGGTGTCCCTGCCCATGACAGGGGGTTTGGAACGAGATAATCTTTAAGGTCTTTTCTAACCCATACCATTCTGTGATTCAATGATATAGTTGTCTGTGCAAATTCTTTCCCATCTGTGGATGAAGAGCCTGTAAAAATATGTGGCCATGCTCTGAGTAGGTTGTCCTGAAATATCTGGTCTTGGTAATAGAAAATTCCCCAAACAGTGGCTTGGCAAAAATCTTACTCCTGAGTAAGAATGAATTTAGACTTTTATTCTGAATTGGATATCTTGTGTTTCTAAATACCTGCTATTCTTGAGCAGTCAGAGAGCTTGTTAATCATATTGCTTATGATAAATGATATTTTTGGCCACACTGTCATTCAGCATGTCTGGTGTATGTCAAGGGTAATATTCTCTTGTGGTGCTGTAGCATATTGGAAATGCAAATAATACCTTTACAGTTTCTCAGGTATCCTGACTAAAATTGTCTTTTCTTCTCCCAGTTCCCTATGCTTCTGACCATCACTGACATTTTTTTTTCCCTTTTTAATTTGCAGAAGGCACAGGTGCAAGTCCTGACAACACGCTCTTCTTACTTAGTGGATTAAGACAGTGTCCTTGTTCTTGCTTTTTATGGTTAGATTTCTTTCTCCCTGTAAGGCACTTAGGTTTTTTAAACAGCTTTCTGTGCAGCTAAGTAAAATCTTAGATTTAAGTAGGATATCTTAGTAAATCTTAAATTTTTGTAGGAAACCTTTAATAGCCAGAGTACAAGATATTTATCCTGTGGTAGCAGATGTATCTTAGAGACCATAAAGAATTTGTGGCAAAAAGAAGCAAGTTACTACTGTGTTAAAATTTCTAGTGCTTCATTTTTCTTGTTACTTCGTCCCACAGTTCTGGAGGTCATTTTGGTTGAACTTAATGAGTTCACAGAGCACACCAACCTTTTGGGTTTGTTTCTTTAGCCCAGAAATGGTGGAGGAGGGGGAGAAGCTCCAAAATACAACAAGAATCTGATGTCTGCCAGAGTCTCATTTAGACCTTAAAACAAATTCAGATCTGTTTCTGGATTTGAAATTCCTTATTAAAGGCTCTTTACCTCCCTGCAGAAGAAGTGGTGACCGGTCTTTTTTGTACGTTTCAGTGGTATTTTATTTTTGAGAGAGATTTCTAGGCATTATCTGAAGTTCTGCTGTCTTTTTTGCCACTGGGAGCAGTGGCAGTGGTGGGAGGGAGAGAGGAAAGCGTTTGCCATTTTCCACTTCATTAGGGAATAATATGGTATAAAAATGATCATTGTATCATAGGATATTCTGAGTTGGAAGGGACCCATAATGGTCATCAAAGTCCAGCTCCTGAAGAGAGGGAAAGAAAAAATTTAGGAGGTGAATTGAGGAGTGATCTCTGCTGAGTCAGAGATGCCATTCAAGTGAAATCAATATATCTCCTACCCCAGCTGGAAAAAGAATCCTCTGCCATACTGCAAAGTCAGAGATCTGAATAAGTCGTCTTCTACTTTTTAATAATTGCTGGGCTGCATCACACCTGAGCAGCTTTTTATCTAGGAGTATCCTCAGGCATTTTTTATTTTTATGGATGTGCACAAGAAATGAAGCCCCGGTAGCTGCAGTGACAGGTGTGAGATGGAAGAACTCAGGAGTGAAGAGGCTCTGCCTAAACTAGACCCTGAGGACCAAAACTTGCAGCATTAGTATCATGTGATGGAAAAAACCAAACCAGCAAACAATTGCTGCCTGTTTACATTCTGGCTTGTCCCACAGCCTCTTTGACCATGTGTCCACAAAATACCTACGTATCCCTTCTTCCTTATTTTGGCCTGGAAATGTTTATTTAGTGTAACTCCTCTTTACGTCCTCTTTCTCTTCTTACTGCTTCTTACAGTTCCGTGTTTCACAGGCTTTTTGGGTGTTTTGTCCTTTACCTTTTGCTTCAGTCTGCCCTTTGGCCATCAGTCTCTCTCATGAAAATATCCTGAGTGACGCAAAAAGCGAGTGTGTTCTTCCCTCTTCTAGTTTTTATCTTCCTGCTAAATGCTAGACAAAGAGAAAGCGCACGAAAGCTCAGAGTGAGGGACAGGAAAAAGCAGGAAAATTCTGTAATACAGAAAACCTGTGATTTTCTGGGTTTTGGAAGGGGCAGTTAGTGAATTGTAAAATCACAGAATCCTGGCATGGTTTAGGTTGGAAGGGATCTTAAAGATCGTCTTAAAGTTCCAACCCCCTGCCATGGGCAGGGATACTTGCAATGAAAAGGTGGAAAAGAGAAAAAATACAAGGATGAAAGAAAACAGAAAATCAGAACAAGGAAAAAAAAAACAAAGAAATGTGAAAGAAAAACTTCAGTGTTTTTCCGTTCCCAATTTATCCAGGCAGCAGCATGGGTGAAGTCCCTGCTTTACAAACCTAATTCAGGTACCTGTCCCATGAATTTACAGCTTGAATTGGGAAGTGGGAGAAATTAATTGGGAAAACCTCCTTCATTTCCTTTTATTTCTCTGTAACCCATCCCAGAGCATATTCCATTTTGGGGA
Source organism: Eulacestoma nigropectus (assembly GCA_013397775.1). Classification (NCBI taxonomy): domain Eukaryota; kingdom Metazoa; phylum Chordata; class Aves; order Passeriformes; genus Eulacestoma; species Eulacestoma nigropectus. The sequence goes on from VZTE01004411.1 coordinate 736,002, forward strand.
GAGGAGGGAACAACAGATTGTTGTTACTGATAGGATTTGGGTCAAACTGCTGCTCACTGTTTGGCATTTAACTAAATTAATAGGGGAGTGTTTTCAAGAATGACATGGCGGAGCAGGACGATAATCCCCTCCCCACCCAATTCCGAGTCCCCTTCATCAGCAAAGGTGTTTGGCTGAGCGTATTCTGCAACAATTTATCCATTAAAACTCGAGCTTCCCCACCACTGGCTTTAATCCTGGCTTGGAAGGAGCTCCATCGCCATGGCTGAACGCACTTCGTTCTGCCTGAATCCTGAGAATACCGACAGTTTGTGCTCACTCCTGAAGATACATCTCCCCTCCACCCTCCAAAACTCACAAAGACAGAGGTGGTAAAGGCCTGAGTTTATGGAACAGGGAGTTAGAAAGAGTGGCAACAAGCAGCAGAGCAAATAAATGGTTACAGATGAACTGCAGCTGCAAATGCTTTTGCAACGTTTTGTGAGTAAGGGAAGTTTTGTATCTCAAGATGAAGAAGTTGTCTTCAGTCTGTGCCTTCTTTGGGGTCTTTGTGGATCATCGAAGTGTCCCTGGGAATTGCAGTTCCCTCTCAGCAGGGAGTCACCTGGTAGTGAACCAGCCTGACGTCCATGAAACAGGAAGGTTACGTGGGAATCTGACAACTCTGAAATGAAGGGGTTTTGTATTTTTTTGTGTCTGAGTGGAAAGTTAATGTTACGTAAAACTGCCTACTGAAGCCAATTCCTTCACTAAATTTGTTTTCATTGGGTTTTTTCCATTCCTCCTGTGTGTCCAAGAAAAATATTACTTAGCTAAAAGGCATTAATTCAGTTTAAATCAGAGTATCAAGCCCTCTGACTCTAGTACTGATGTGTGCACAAGTTTCTTGTTTAAATTAGGCCTTCTGGTTACTGGCTTGTTTGTTTCTCCACTATCCCTGCTTTCCCTGTATTTAGGATGCTTATCTCATAAACTGCTAGAAAAATAATGGCCGTGTACCATTTTTTAAATAATTCAGATGGAAAAGCAATATCCTGCAGAATTTCTGTAATCAGGTATGTACCCAATCCAGCTCGTGCAGAAACTTGATCAAAACAGGTCCTTAACTCCTGGTTAAGCCTAATTAGGATATAGAGTTCAATGCAAAACCACTTCTCATTTTCCTTTGCAATCAGCACATCATTTTTGTTTTGTTAAAGGACACAAGTTGCATCCCTTAGATAAACAGCTTGGGCAAGCTCTGCAAAACAATTAGTGCATCTTTCACATGGTCTAAACTTGATTGAATAATTACTCAAATAATGGTCAGTAATGGAATACATAGGGTTATCTCCTGGCTAATCCTGAGGTAATGGAGTTGGTGTATCTCTGATTTTCCTCTTAGCTGTTCCCAGTGAACAGGAGACTGAGACAAAAGTGATTATGGGAAGTGGAGGGAGTCACTGGAGGCCAGCAAGGAAAAGGAGGCCTTATCTTAAGCAATTAATCAAGAAAACTCCTATTGTGGGACAATTATTCAAAGCTAATTCTAAAATAGCTTTAGAGCCTGAGGTCCTGAAGGTTTTTTAGTGTGGTTTTTTCTGTTTTGTTTTTGTTTTGTTTTAAGAATTTTGCCAAGGTCAGTGGGAGCACAGGGGCCCTTGCATCCAAATGAAGGCTGCAGCATAAAGAGGGAGTTGAGTCTAAAGTGCAGCATCACACAATGTGGGCCCTGAGGTCCTTGTCAGAGCTGTGAGTTTTTATTTTAAAAAATGAGTTGGAATGTTTCTAAACAGAGACAATGTTCTAAAACTTGCTTAATGCTTCCACAGAATTCGAAGAATCAGAGAATGATTTGGGTTGGAAGGACCCTAAAGCTCGTCTTGTGCCACTCCCCTGCCATGGGCAGGGACATCTTCCACTTGGTTGCTTCAAGCCCCATCCACCCTGGCCTTGGACACTTCCAAGGATGGGGCATTAACTTCTCTGGGCAACCTGTGCCAGGGCCACCCCACCCTCACAGTAAGCACTTTCTGCCCAATATCCAATCTAAACCTACTTTCTGTCAGTTTGAAGCCATTCCCTCTTGTTCTATCACTACATGCTCTTGTAAAAGGGTATCCTCTCTTACTGTGTGTCCTTTGCAAGTGATGCCATGAGAAGTGTATCACAATCATTTTACCTCCGTGCCCAGCTCTACTTCTGCAAATGCAGGACTCTGATATCTCTGAATCTCCCTTTTATTTTTTGCTCTGATGTTTTTCACTGCTTTTTGCTTAGCTTTATTGTCCTACAAAGTCTTGCAGCAACCTCAGAAGTGCAGCATTGTTTTGTGGCTGTGGCCTTGTAAAAGCCTAGGAGGTCTTTCCAGCTGTCTCCCCAAAAAAGCTCTTGTACAGTGAGAGCATCTAACAGACTCCTGTGCTCTGTTTTCAGCCTCTGAGCTCCCTTGGAAGTGAGATTTATTTGAAGATGTTGTTGTGATCCATGAGGTCCTACGGAAAGAAGCAATAGATTTTAGCAGCTGTCCCTGAAAAATTATAAGGTCACCGGAAAAAAAGCAGAGGTTTTAAATTGGATGTGGTTTAAATTTTCCTACGGCCTCCTGAATCGGGCTCCTTGCCGGAGTGGGAAGCTGCCCACAGAATTATTGCTCAGCACAGTCACCCCGTGCTCTCGGAGCACTTTTTTCCCAGCAGTGCTGACAGCAGCATTTTGAACCCTCCGTGGCGTCGGGCCGCCCGATCCGGTTTCAAATGGCTGTGGAGTGTCGCCAGGGAGGTGCTGCTGGATGGGTGATCACACTGCCCTGATTCGTGTTCTCTCTGCCTATGGGCACCTTTTGCAGGGCAGGGTTACAGGGAGAGCCTGGACACACATGTGCTCCCGTACAGAATAAAGCAGGGAGGCTGGAAGACAAAGAGAGTCACTAATTGGATTTGTAGCTGTAAGAAAAAAAACTCTCAAAGTAAACATTTTCCTCTCTTTAAGTCTTTGCGTGGCTTCTTTCGTGAAGACCGCTTGAAAGTATCTGTTTCGGGGGTGAACCCTTCCCAGCAAATTTAATTTTGAGGCTTGTCAAGCTTTATTAAAACCTTATCATCAGTGATTTCCTTCTCTGCTAGATCAAGAAGATTGTATTTGTTATGGGATTCGTATTGTGGCTGAGAATTCATCCCAGCAAAGGAGGGAGGGGTTCATAGATGTACCAGGACACACCAGTGCCAGTTCAGAGCGCTGAAGTCTCGGGATGTGCATGGTCATCACATCTTCCTGAAGGCTTTGGATGCTGTTTAGACAGACTTGGAAGCTGTAACTGCAGTTGTGTTTCTGAGTTAGCAGCTGTGAGAATAAACTCATTGCTCTGCATAGCAAAAGCATTCCTAATTGCTGCTGGTATCATTAAAGAAATGAGTGGATTCCCAACATCTGGAATATTCCCAACCCATTCCCAACAGCTGGAATATTTGATAAACACTTCTGTGAATGGTGTGTATACATTTATTAAGGGAGAGGGTGAACACATGCCTTTTTTGGTTTTACTCTTTAGTAATGCCATTTGCATTAGTGAGAGTTTCCATTCAATGGCAGAGCTTTTTTTTTTTTTTAAATCTAATTTCAGTGACTTCTCTTAATTTGTGCCACTATGGATCAATACAACAAATCAGGATTTCACCTAACAGGATAGACAAGAGTTTTTCCAATTTATTCTAGAGCACAGGGCCTAGTTAGCTTTTTTTATACCTCTCAATTAATCTATTGAAAATAAACCTCTTCCTATCCCAGTCTTTCTCATTTTTAGAAAATATTTTTTCAGTTGTTGAGAAAATACTGAATTTCCCTTTCTTACCCAGTGAAGACAAAAAGGTGGATGGAAGAGTCTCTAAATACGTGCTCTGTTTGTTTTTCTTATAGTGCCGGAAGTAACCAAAGCACTTTGAAAAATACAGATAGGGTTCTTGCCCTGAGCAGCTTATTATTGAGATTCAAACGTGCCCTTGCAATTGCAAGTGATGCACAAGAGGAGGAGGAGAAGAAAGGCAATTAATGGCCAAATGAGTTGTTGAGCTAAAAAGTTATTTGAAGGGGATTTAAACACTCAGAGCCTTTTTTTACGACAGCAAAATTGCATCTTTGTCCTGTATAGCCAGAGTGATGATGGTCTTTAAGCTGTGTTGAGCCAAGACTTCCTTCTGAGAATGCATTTTTGCAGAAGCTTCCTCATGTGAACAAGAATGTAAAAGAATAAGACCCAAAGTAGCCCAGGTCTACTTTTGAGGGAGTAAAGCAAGTCACAGGCAGACACAGGTAATTGTAGCTGATCACAGACCTTGTCTGCCAGAGGAATTCTCTCTCCATGTCGATTTTGTGCCACACCTGGCAGTGTCTGTGTTTATCCTGTGGACTTGGAGATGAACTCATCATTTAAAAGGAGACCACTGTCTTCATGTTGCCATTTCTTCCATGCCAGGCCTCTTCCCTGTGCTGATCAGTATTGCCACAATCTCCTCTCCCATCTCCTCTATCTTTGCCACAATACCAGTAACGAGTTGGGTCACTCTGGGCTGAAGGGCACCTTAGCTATTTATAGCAGCAATATAAATACAAATATGCTTATTGCTACAATCTAAAATAGCCCATCATGCCACCGTCTCTGTCACTTGCTGTGTCTGGGACTCTTGATGATGAGAAATGTGACTTTTAAATTCTAACACCTGAGTCTTAAAGCACATTTCTGCTCTCACATGTGCATTACACAAAAAACCAAAAGCTTTTTGGGGTTAAGTTTTGAACTTCTGGGGAGAAAGAGTGGGGTCTGAAGTAATATAGTGAAAGAAATATGTGATGTCTGTAGTGAAAGAAATATGTGATGTCTATGGGACAGTTACGCCTTCCTATTTCTGTAGTTCTTTAGCTCAATTGCAAAATAAGACATAAATAATCACAGTATTTTCTCACTGCCGAATCCAAGTACCCAAATGCACATGTAGGTTGCAAAGCTGTGGAGGACTAAAATTCTGCAATGCCAGGTAAAAATTATTACTATGGAAGAAGTACAGGTACCCCAGTGCAATAAATACCAGTGTGTTCCTTTGCCAGGAGGTACAAATGGTTGCTTCCTAAAATATTTGTAAAAGCCTAGGGGTTTTCAAGCTAGGATTTTACTGAAGGTAGAACAGTGTATTTTCTCATAAAAGACCATAGTATAGAAAAGCAAGAGCACTGTAAAAATCCTTCCAGATGTTTATATAGGTTCAATGTTTTTGTTTTTAGCAAGATTTGTGATACTTGAAAAGCTGGTTTGGAAAGCTCAGCCAGTAAGATTAGATACAGAGGTGCAAAGTGAAAAGACTGATGGTCTGCTTTCCTTTTCTCAAGAAAAGTACATATAAACCCCTCATATTATATTTGAGAATTATTAGATACAGATAATACAATGTGGATTTTGAGTCTTTAGATGGTAAATTTGATCTTTGCAAGAGGAGCAAAGCCAAATCTCAGTTGTAACAGAAATTCTTATCCAGGAATACTCCTGGGAAGATTATTAAAATACTACAGGTACTGACATCGGCTACAAAGATCTACTTGTGCATATTTCTTTAAAGGGGGGAAAAAAACACCTTAATACACAGTATTACCATAGCTAGGCCCTATTATACTATTGTAATCATAGCTGAAGCAAGAGCGGTGATTAACGATGGCAATTTATTGTATCTGACGAGGGAAGAAAATAGGAGATGTTGTCGTTATCATAAATCATATCATAAATAACCAAAGAGAAGCACTCAGAAAGCTTGTGTGGTGTCAGCAGCAAGCCCTTTCAGGCACGTTAGCCCAGGGTGTAGCCATAGAAACCCCAAAGTCATATTGTTATCTTAGTCTTGCTGCAGTTATGTGATACAACAGTATTAACATATAGATTAGGCCATTTATAATACTAGGTGTCATTTCAGGTTGGCTTGCTTATATAGCATTTTAGTTTTTTATTGTGCCGAATGTTAGGGAAACGCTGCATTTTTACAGGTCAGTATAGAGCCATTTATAATGTATCGGCTTCACACCTCTGTCAGTCTTGCTAATGTACTCTGTTATTGATTGGTTGTACTCTATGAATTGTCATTGCCTAATTACCTTGTCTTTGCTAATAATTTTATTTTTTAGAAGTCAAAATGTTCCTTTAAAGAGAAAACCTCTGCGCCAGCACACATACTTTGGGACAAGTTCTCAGTTCTGTTAAGGATCATACACCCCAGAGGGAGTAAAAAGTGAAATAAAAAGCATGGAGACAAAGACAAATTTTTTTGTAGAGGTTTTCTGTCCCTGGCTCTGTGTTTTGATCTAACTGCAGTGGTTTTCACATTACACTCTGCAGATTTCAGGGGAGAGACTCGATCACAAGTAATTCAGAGTAACACCAAAGTGACTGAGCCAAGGCTGCCCTGCTGACAGGGAGCTGGCTGGATCTCACACATTTCTCTTTCCATCACTTCCTGAAGATGCTTCTGGGGTTGTTTCTACTCTCCAGACCCCTTAGCCCAGCACTGCCCTGTGTTCGTGTGTGTGAGCTACAGAAACTGTTGAGCCACTGCCTAAAAGTCAAAGCAAAAATAAAGTCTCCCTTGTTGTATTTAGATAGAAAAATGGTTTTGCTTGCTGTAGCAGCACAAATTCTGGACTAATATTTTGTCAGGTCAGAGAGAGATTGTGGGTGTAGCAGATAACAATCTGCCAACTCTGTTTTTCTGTCTTCAGCAGGAACTGACTGTGTCATTTTAAGAATCCTGTGTAATTTGGCTTCATAAAATTCCCTATTTTTAAAAAATATTAGAATGAGGACAGCCGCTAGTAACTACGTAGAAGTGTTGCTCTCATTCCATCTGGTGTCCTAAAGCAGCACTGGAAGCCAAAATCTCACATTGTGCCCTAAGCCACCATCTGATGCCCAGTGATGCTCCTCACAGCTCTCCTCTTCTTTCCCACTCCCTTAGGCTTGTGTGATCCTGAGGTGGGATTTTTACTTTGCCAACTGGACATAAAAATACTTTGTTTCTTTTTCTTCCACCCTCAGATATATTTCCATTTGAGTTATCCCATTAAGTGACTTCAACATGGAGAGGGGGCAAGATGATGGTATAAGAAAGGAGCTGCAGGACTTTCTTCTGGCTTGTTCTGGCCCAAACTAGCAGATAATCTTTCTTGTTTTAGCCTTGATTAGTTCCTCATTCTCCTGCACAAATGCTTGAAACAGGACAAAAGAAAGGATGGGACAGTTTCCTTTTAAATGTAGAGCTACAGGCTTAGGAGTTATGGTTTGCTCCTGGCAAACTATCAATACTCTCTTCTGCTGGTGCTCAGTAGTTCATCTCCAATGACTTCATACCAAGAAATGCCAAATCAGGAGTTGAAGCAGCTGTTCAGCAGGGTGGAGAGGTAACTGAATCAATCTGGAAATTTTTGAGTCCGGAACCAGATTATTGCTATCATCCATATTTCCAGATGATTGGATGTATTATGTGATTAGGGATGGAGGGGTGTTTTGTGGACTACTTGTAGCTGCTTGGACAGGTTAATAAGGGCTTCTGGAGTGATTGATAAGTGCATACACCAAGTCTCAGGCCTGCTGAACACCTCCAAGTTCAGTCCCAGCTGATAGTAAGGACTGAAGGCATCACCCAGCCATTTGAGGCAACATTTTCCAGTGTGATTAACAAGTTGGGATGTTTAACTTCAAGCACCTTTCACATCTTCCTTACAGTGTTTAAGTTATGTATGCAAAATCACTTGCTATACCTGAAAGCTCTTTTTTTTTTTTTTTTTTTAATGTATTTGTCGTTTCTGCATTTGATAATGTACTGAGAAGGCACTGCAATGAACTTGCTGGCAATGTCAGTGGAAAAATTTGAGACACGTGGAAGATGAGCTCCTTGGTGGTGCTCTCTTCCCATAGAAAGTATCAACTGGAAATTGTCAGGGTTTGGTAATAGGTTGGTTGATCTTTATACAGTAAAGGAGAAATCTGTTGTTTTATTGCCTGTTTGGTAAACAGGTCCCATCAGTGATCAGTTGTGTTCATACAGCAGAGAAATTATATATACAATTACATATATATGTAACGTGTACACAAGTATCTATATAAAATCCAGTATTCTAAGCTCCAGATGTGTCACAGGTATCTTACTTAGTGTATTCATTTTGCATTAGGGTATCAGGATATTGGCCTGTAGGATATCAGGATTGAATTTTGTTCCTCTTCCATTAATTTCCTTTATGGTCTACAAGCACACTTTCTATTTGTTTTGGGAAAAGGCCATTGTTATTACAAGTTGAAGAGATAAAACATATCATGGCACAAGAAAAAGACTTCAATTTTAACAGAAATCAAAAGCTTCTGCTTATTAGGATGTGATAGGGATGTAAGCTCTTGACTTAATGACTTAAAATTTCCAGAAACTTATCTTTGGCTTCATTTCATGCTTTAACTAGACAATAGGAAAATTATTCTGGAAGTCTGCAGGAAGTTTTTTTCTATTTTTTTCTCACTAAAATGTTTCGTATGTTGGGTGGGAGCGATCCCTTCCTTCCTTGCATTTGAGAGGCTGAGCTGGCTGTGTATAAAACCATCAGCCTTGATATCCATGTGATTCTAAGGAGGATATGCTTGGAAACAAAGGTGGATTGGAGATTTCAGGGCACGCACTGCCACTTCACTTCCTTTCCCAAATCCTAATTTTCCTTAAAAACCCTGATACTTCCAACTCCCATTCTTAGGTACTTGGTACCATTCAGTGCAAAGGAGCGGAGAGACTGATCTGAACAGAACTATGTGTGAAAGAATTCCATGATCTACTGACAGATCTTATTTGGCCACTTTGCATTCTGTTAGAAAAGAAAACGTTTAAGTTCTGTTTAAAAAGAAAAGGATTATGGAAGAAATTTAATAGTTGAAAATGGGCATGTATGAGTTGCATGGAAACATCTGCTTTTTGAGAATTGTATCCTTAATGGGTTTACTCTGATAGCTGATACTGTTTATCTGCCATACTACAGTTAATATCAAATGCCAAATGCCAAAATCTTGCATTATTATAATAACAAGAGTTGGCTTCCACAGGAACTGTTACCTCCCAGAGCTTTGTGCAATTAATTCATTAGATGTAGCATTAGAGGTAAGAGCTGCTGTTACTAAAATCAAGTTATTCTTTCTTCAGAAAGTGGTGTCCAGTTTTAGGCCAGCATGTCTGACTCTGCTTCATCTTGTACATAAGAAATATTGGTTTATTTTTAAATCTGCATGTCTTGCCCAGATGATTTTATCCTGTCACCACCCTGTGACAGAGTGAAATATTAATCCAATTTTCAGAAGAGAGACTGGAACTTTGCTTAAATTAAATACCAGCCAACAGACAGGCTAAGTTTTTGGCAGGGCCAGGAGCTGAGCAGAGATTTTGTCTGCCCCCATCTGTGCCATGTTCTCTAGGACACCATCTAGCTGTCAGTGCTTATGGTTTTCTCCCTGAAGCTACCAAGTAAAAAGTCTGGTGACAACCAAGATGATGACAATTTTAGTTTTATAGATGTATTTATATATGATAGGTTTTCTTGCTTGAAGAATGCCCATACATAAGTGCCTTTCTAATCAGTCAGATGAGTTTTGCATCTGTCTTTCCTGCCTTCACTTTTATCTGACCTGTTGTGCTGCCTCCTCTGACTAGGCAGCCAGGTGAGCATGATGATGTGGTACAGGTGGTTGCACGTCTTTTTCTCCAATAAAGGCAGAATTTCTGTTCCTTTGTACCCTTGTGTCAGTTTTAGGGACAAACAGTCTCTCAATTTTCGTGAACCTGGAAATTCATTACTGAAGTGTTGAGTATTACTGTCCTGAAACTGAGCTGTGGCCAAATTAAGAAGGTATATATTCAATAACCCTTTGGTTTGGAGTCCCTGCTGTGCTACAGGAACATGATGTACCAAGAAACAGAGTTTGAGCTTCTTTAGTGGCTTTTTCTTAAAAAAGGTGCAGGAATTCCAGTTTCTTGCCTGAACTGTTCAGCTTAAGAAATTTTCCAGCATTCGAAGTGGTGACAAGGTCCCCGTGGTTTGCATTTGGGATTCTGATGCTTTCTGTCCAGAAATCCTGAGGTGCTCTGTATTTATCAAGTTCAGCTTTTACAGCACCTCTGTGAGATGGAATTATCATCGTTTGTCAGATAGGAAGGCAGCAGGATGTGGAGTGACCTGCCCCAAATCACCCTGCAGACCTGTGTCAAGAGAGTAGTGGATTCCTTCCTCCCCTAACTTCAAAATCATCCTTTCGTGAAAGTGAATTTGCTTTCTGACATAGACACAGGTGATGTTGTTACCCATTGAATCATTTAGGTTGGAAAAGCCCTCTCAGATCATTGAGTCCAAGCATTAGCCCAACACTGCCAAGTCACCAGTAAATCCATGTCCCCGAATGACACATCCACACGTTTGAACGCTTCCAGGGACGATGATTCCCCCACTTCCCTGGCACAGCCTAATATTCTCAAGTAAGAAATGCTGGCTTACTAACCAGATTTCTCCTACCTAGGCAGCATACTGACAGCTCTCAGCTTGTTTTATTTCAGTGATGAACAAATTCAGTGCTGCGATGGCTGAACTCATCCTTCCTGTAACCCAGGCTCTGCGCAGGGGGCCCACTGATATAATAAACAGTTGCTCTCTGTAGCTTTAGTAATGTGAGCATTAATATTGATCCATCGCTGACTTCTCTAACGACCAAAAAAAAATGTATCTGTTATCTTGAGAAACCTCCCAAACAGCTCTAGTCTCCTTTCATTACAGGGGAGAGTTATGAGGGCAGATGGCTGAGGTGATATCCATTTGACCTATAGATGCTAACTCAGGCTGGATCATTAATAAGGTGGCCAGAGACAGGGAGAAATGGCAGTAAAGAGAGTTAAAAAGCAATCCTGTGCACAAAGGATGGTGCGTCCAGAAGTGTGGGGTGGCGAATGAGATGGACAGAGGTGAGGAAGTGGCCACGTGGTTGTAAATGCTCATCACCAAGTCAGGCAGCAAGCACTTAAAAGCTGATGTTTTCCCATATTTAGTTCCTGCTCTGGTGTGAATCGTTCGGGAGGAAAAAGTGCCGTAGGTCTTGAACTCAAGATAGAAATTTCACTTTCTCTAATTAACTCCCCCCCCTCCCCAAAAAAAATGCTTCATTGTTTTCTGCCCCAGCTGTGGTGGCTCAGGTTTGAAAGCTGCTGCCTGGCAGAAAACCAGCCCTTGCTAAGGATCAGACTATGGCCTTGTTCCAAGAGAAATTTGGATTTCATTTGACCACTATAGGATTCCAGATTGTCATCTGAGCATGTCTGAAAAGTGGTGAATGTATGTCAGTAGTTAAGTGCTCGTGAACTTCCTTAGTCCCTGGATTGTTCAGGACTGACCCAGGCAATTTTTTCCAGATGTTTTGGGGAATCCAAGTCCATATAAAAGGGATGGTAATGCTTCTGCTTCCTTACTAAGTTGTCTTTGTGGCTTGCAGGAATGTGCATGAAAGCTGGAGCCAAGACACCCCGATTTCTTGTCTCACCTCTACAAACTGCACTTTAACCTTTCTGCCCTTCCCTGGCACCTCCACACAAGATCACAGAAACTTCGTGGGCCCGCTGCAAACTTTACTTGGCCTTATTAAAAAAAATAAGCATTGCTCTTTTTTTATTGTACAGAACTCCAGTCCCTGTTCTCCAAAGCTCCTCTGAAATTGTTTTTTTGCCTTTGATCCAGCAGCTGCTGGTATTCTGCAATCCTGAGTAGGTAAAACATGAGAAGCACCTTGGGATGGGAAGGAGTTGTAAAAATATGAAATATTGCAGTGCCCTTCCGTGAGACACGGTGTAAGAGAGGGGCTGTTTAAATGGACACCGGGCAGAAATCTTTAGCAAATAAATGTTCTGATTTTTCTAGTAAATGTAAATTTTTTTACTGCTGCAGTAGTTTATTTTCCACTTTATTGACTCTTTTTATCCCTATATTTCTTGTATTAAAATGGTTTATGTTCCTGTCTCTAAAGTCTGCATCATCAAACCCTATCTTTCCTAATATTTTAATTTGGCTACTTTTCATCTTGTGGCTGAGGCAGAAGATTTCTCTAAATCCTGATTTTAAAGTATGATGTTTGTTTTATATTTTATCTCCTACTTTTAAATGAAAACAAACTCTCAGTGGTGAAGTAGGTGGAATGGGGTTGGGAGGGAATTGCTCAGTAGCAACCAATGCTGTGTGGCACCTGATGAATGCTGATTCTTCATCCCCAAAACCCTTCTGAGCAGGTGAAGGCAGCTGATTTCTGCAGCAGCTTAAACAGAGATTGAAATTACTTCCATGATGGGGAAGCAGATTTTTTTTCCCCCATAGCAGGTGCAGGCTCAATCCACAGTGATTTCTCAGTTATACTCTAACTTTGCAGTTTAAAAAATTTAATGTCAGTGCCCAGCCAGGCAAAACCTAACTCCCTAACATTTCTGTTTTTCACGGAAGGCTAAGACTTTATCCTCAGGCAAAGTCTCCTCTCTGGGCTGGCTGCTGTAAATCCTCTGGGCCCTGGCGAAAGCCAGACTTGCTAGCTCATTTTACTTAATTTGTGATGCTGGCAAGATTTGTGCTGCAGCCCAGGGCTCTTGACTCAACTCTCCTAAATCAGAGCATTGACACATTACGGTAGAGAAACATCAGCGCAGAAAACCTGAAAATAAACTCCTTGAAAAGAGATATTTCAGAAAGATGCTGTCTTACTGAGTTTTAAATAGTGTTTAATGGAATGTTTCAAGTTTCTTGGTGTTTTCTCCTTTAAAGACACTTGCTCATTAAGAAGTTGAGTTTTAGCCACGGTCCGCATAAATGGTTTTTTACTACATATTTCATGTGAGAATCTTGGGGCACTGGATTTCTTTCCTCAGAAACCCTTCTAGACAAAATGTCTTGAGTTTTTCAGGTGGGTAAACGGAGACTTGAGGTAAAGTGAAATGAGGTTGTCTTTGCAGGAATGTTAACCAGCATAGGTGTAATGATGTAATTACTGCAAATATAAATGTGTCAGGTTAATGCCTGTGTAGACATTCTTATCCAGGACTAGGAATCCTTTTTCCTGCTCAGATAATTCCATTTTGAAAGTGAGGAAGTGCATCCAAGAGGACAAAGTGCTTGGCTGTGGTTGTGGGGATCAGAGGTTCTCTTTTTAAACCTACTGTGGATTTGCTGGGAGATCTCAAGTGAATTTTCTTCTTTCTCTGCACCACAATGTCATATGTGGATCTGAAGATGGTGTTGTATTGAAAAAGCATTGTTATTAAACAAAAAAACAGATCAGTCATAGAGGTGGTATCCATACTGGTTTGGAACAGTTGGTGTCTGATGTCCACACTGTGCAGGTTTCAGGTTTATCTTGTTTTCAAAAGCTGGTTTTTGGTCTCACAGCCCAAGTGCCTGCTTGCTCCGGAGTGTATTAGGTGGATTCCTCCTTCATTTTGGTTTCACTGCTGCAGGAAGCCGGCATATGCACTCCAGGATTGTCCCATGATGCAAACAAAACAGCACTAGGGAAGATGATGGGGAAGTGCATTTCAAAGGCATGTTCCTGATGCGAACCAACACACACACGTGATGCTGGGGCGTTCCCATACAGTCATAATGTGCAGATAATGTCCACCTGCAGCAGCTCTTAAGATGGTATCAGAGACAGAACCTGGCAGGTTGAGTGGGGCTTAGTCCTCTGCTTTAACCTTCAGACTGTGCTGCTTCAGGAAGAATAAACTAGGGTTAGGAAGATGTTTTCCTCGTAGTTAATATGTGGTCAAAATTGTGTTATATATAGACAAGAAAGACAGTTCTGGTTAATTTTACTTTGACACTTTGCTTTGACACTGTGTTACAGCAAAAAAAAAGCTTCAATCTCTTTCCCTTCATTTAAAAGTGAATAAAAAAGTTTTTCTGGTGCTTTTGGGTCGAACTGAAACTTTGGACCTGCTCTGCAAGCTCTGCCATCGGAGAGCTGTACCTTCCTCTCCTCTGCTCATGGGTTCAGTGTTAACGCTGCAGTGAGGGCACCTGCCAGTTCCAGTGGTGGCTGATGTGAGACAGGAGGTGCCACATGTTCCTTCCAAGCAGACCAGTAAGAAGCCCTTAGGTGGCCAGTTGTCTCTTCTGGGCTGAGATGCACATGAATATTTGCTCTGGTGCTTGTTTTTTTCTGTAAAATACGTTTCAATTATCCTAATGCTTTTCTAAATGTTCTTCATTACAGAAGAGGAAGAGGAGCAGGTTCCTACCGATGGAGGTACATCTGCAGAGGCCATGCAGGTCCCACTGGAAGAAGAAGGAGATTTGGAAGAGGATGAGGCAATTAATGATGAGAACTACTTGAGCAAGAGACCGTTAGAAAGTCCTGATGCCGAGGAATTCCCACCTGTGAAAAGGCCAAAACTGTCTGTTTCCAAAGGGGACTCCTTGGACGGAACTGTGGAACCACGTGAGCCTCTTAGCTCAATAAATACACAAAAAGTACCACCAATGCTTTCTCCAGTTCACATTCAGGACAGTACAGACTTAGCCCCCCCTTCACCAGAACCACCGATGTTGGCTCCCATTGCAAGATCCCAAGTGCCGACCCCCAAAACTTTAGAGACAAAGCCGTTTGTACCCAAAACAAAGTCCAAAACAAGTTCTCCAGGACAGAAGACAAAATCACCGAAAACTACACCCTCACCAGTGGTAGCTGGAAGTCCCATTCGTTCACCAAAAACTGGATCCAAAGAAAAAAAGTCACCAGGTCGTGCCAAGAGCCCAAAAAGTCCTAAAAGTCCAAAGGTTCCTGCTCATGTTCCACAGCCACCTGTGAAGCCTGAAACACTGAGTAGAACGCCTCTGGCTGCATTGAGTGACAAGATAGGAAAGGAAAATATTCAAGTGAAACAGGGACAGACACCACCTGAGCCTACCCCCAAGCCAAATATGGACAACCAGGTAAAGAAAGTCCCGGTCATGGACAAGACCATTGATGATTCAATCGATGCTGTGATTGCTCGTGCGTGTGCAGAACGAGAACCGGATCCCTTCGAGTTTTCCTCTGGGTCCGAATCAGAAGGTGAAATTTTTACGAGTCCTAAAAGACTTTCTATTTCAGAGTCTACAACTCCTAAACCTTCTGTTCCTGCCAGTAATGCAAATAAGGCAGGAGCAACTCCAATACCTGCCTCAGGTGGGACTTCAAGTTCAGACATTTCATGGACAATGGATGACTCAATTGATGAGGTCATTCGGAAGGCAAACATGGGGACACCTTCTAATCCACCTACCAATTTCACTTATTTCTCCTCTCCTTCTGCTTCACCGCCAACTCCTGAGCCTCTTCTCAAAGTCTATGAGGAAAAAACCAAGTTGGCTTCATCAACAGAAGTGAAAAAGAAATTGAAAAAAGAGCTGAAAACTAAAATGAAGAAGAAAGAAAAGCAAAAAGAAAAAGATAAAGAGAAGAACAAGGAGAAAAATAAGGAGAAGGAAAAGAACAAGGAGAAAGATAAAGACAAGGAAGGAAACAAAGAAGCAAAGTTTCAGTGGAAGGAACTACTCAAAGAGGAGGATCTCGATCCCTATAAATTCAAACTAAAGGACTTTGAGGATGCTGACACAAAAGTAAAGTTGAAAGATGGCAATACCAAAAAAGAGAGAGAAAAACATAAAGATAAAAAGAAAGAGAAAGAGAAAGGCAAAAAAGACAAGGATAAAAAAGACAAAGAGAAACTCAAAGATAAGGGTAAGGAAGATAAGATAAAGGTGCCATCAGCACCGCTTGTATTACCTCCCAAAGAAATGTCTATGCCCTTGTTCAGCACACCATCTGCCATGAGGCTTCCCAGCATGTTACCTTCCTTGTCTCCCATGCTACCTGAAAAACTGTTTGAGGACAAAGAGAAACCAAAAGAGAAGAAGAAAGACAAAAAAGAGAAGAAGAAAAAGAAAGAAAGGGAGAAGGACAAAGAAAAGGAAAAGAAGGAGAAGGAAAAGGAGAGAAAAGAAAGAGAAAAGAAAGAGAAAGAAAAGGAGAAACACAAACATGAAAAGGTAAGCTGGGTGGATGAGTTGAGATGGCACACTTGCTTGAAATATCCACATGGATTCCTCTTTTTGCTGCTGAGCATTGTCCAAGAGCTTTGAGGAGAAGTGTGGTTACAGGTTTGGTGTTTCTTAATAATTACAGCTCCAAGGAAGGTGTCCACCAAGAGCTTCAGAGATTGTCCCACCTCTTTGGAAAACAAAGCATTGGAATTGCAATTCCATGAATTTGAAATGTGAGATTCTCCTGGCTTTTCTCAACTCACTTTTTACTTGGAAAAGCTGAGGCTCAGACTCAACGACAGCACACACACAGCAAAGGGATGCAGTGTTGTGATGCAGAAAGTTTGTTCTGTAGGTTTCCACTGGAAGGGCAGCAACCATATACCTTTCATATAAACTTAAAATTTAGTTTCTAAAAGTTTGCTGTTTCAAAGTTTGTATAAGCCTGGAAATTCCCAGGTGGACAGAAATGAGGAGCAGACTACCTTCAAATAAATGTTATCTCAGATGCTCAGAAGAGCTTCTGAGTCTTCTCTTAGCATGTCTGCCCCCTTGTTGCTCCAATTTGTTTGAAGTAAGAAAATTATTTTCAAATTATGGTCTAAGTGTTCAAATGTCACCTTTCGTTTTGAGTCTCATGCTTGAGAGACAGAAGGGGAGATTTCCATGGGGTTTGAGCTCCTTCCATTCCTGTAACTCTTACTGATTTACATCAGCCAAAGATAATTTCTTCTTTCCAATATCACCTAATCTTGAGAATATATTTAATATTTAAGAAATGAAACCAGCATATTTGCATGTTATCAGATTTGAAATCCCATTAGAAGCAGGTCCCCTAATTCAGAATTTGCTCTAATTTTTTTGTCACTTCACCTTATAATACGCATTAAATTGTTATTATTGAAAAGAAAGAAGAAAAGAAAGAGATTGCCTTCGTATGTGATAACCTTGGATACAAGAGTTCCTAAATCTCTATCCTTAGCCTTAGGAAGCACTGTGGGAGTTCCAGTTTTACCGAGGTGCTCTTTACATCTTGCTTTGAGTGCAATATTCGATTTGTGCAAGCCCAGATTTGGGACATCCCTCACTCTCCTTTTCTTGCCACTCTTACATTACCTGCTGGACTTGCAACAAAGTGCTGATTTCAAAACTGGATATATTTTTTTAAGTTTACAAATGGTTTTTCCATGCGGAATCCGGGTGCTGTGGAGAAGTAACATTTGTCTGCTGTGGATGAGTTGGTGGTCGACAGGGTGGTGGCCCAGTTGTCCATGATAGTTTCGTGTCTGGTTTTAGACTGCAGCAACACTTCCACAGATTCCCCGTTTTATCTTTCTGCCCCTTGTGCCTGAGCTGTTTCGGCAGCATTTCACTGAGAATTTCTGCAGAGATTTCTTTTTAAGTTAAATACGGGTGTATGTAAAACAGAGGCAATGAATTGCTTGTTTTCCATACATTCGGTTTCGCATTTCTTGTGCAGTTGTCTGTGTCAAGTTTGCTTTCGAGTGATATAACAGACACATAAACAAACACAAACTGGTAAAGCTTAAGTATAGACTGACCATATATATATATTAGGAAAAGGAGTTCAACACTAATAAAAACTTGGACAAATTAAATTGACAAAGCTGCCCATTACCTTGGCAAAAAGTCCCTGTCAAAAGATAAACTTTAAAGCTAGAATGCATGAAAGAGTTCCCAGATAGAATTAAAATTTAAACTGATTCTTGAGAGATAAGCTTTTTTTAAATCCACCTCTTTGCTGCAAGTCAGGATTTTAAAAATAAATTTCCCCTTTAAATCTCTTGAGCGATTTTCATTTTTTGCAAGGCCGCACTGCTGGTGTCCTGGAAAAATGGAGTGTTAGAGCTTTATCAGTTGGTGCCCTGAGGTATGTGGCAAAGAAGCTAAATCCTTGAAGATTAGCAAAAAAAATGCAGCACATGGCAATAAGGGGCTTATATGACTACTAGTATTAGTTCAGGTGAAAGAAGTATTGCTTATACATAAAACTGGACAAATCCACTGACAATGTATTTTTAGTTAGCTACAAAGGAGTCTTATATTGCTGGACTTTACCTCTTTGGTGATTTGGGAAGCTTAGTAATCCACTGTAAATGCTCTTCTGCTGGCCCCAATTCCCAGTATTACTCCCGAATGCTGCTCTTTCGTTTTAACCCCTAAAAGTACATGTTTCCTTAATTTAGCTTTCAGATCATACAATGACTTATTTAGCCAGCAGTTGTGCTACAAGAGCAAATGATCGAGTTACAGCTTGGGCGTTTAATCTGCCACAGCGCGTCTGCCTCGGAGGTGTAAGCACAACCTGGGAGATGAGTTCGTGGGCTCGCTGCAGTTTCAGCTCCTCATGGCCAGGAGAAAATATCAGATTCCTATTTCTAATATTGCTGTAGTTAAACAAAAGAGTGACTCAGCTGTGATGTTCCCATTTTTGAGCCTTGTAGTTATTACCTAAGTGCGCATCCCGTCCTGTTGGGTGATTGAGGCTTTTTATCAAGTTTTTCCTGGAATTCTGCCCCAGGCTGCTGAAAGATACAGAGCAGCAAATAGAACACTGCATAAATGGCAGAAAACAGAAGCTGAAGGCTTCGTGCTGGGAGTGTTTGGTGGTGGCATCAAGGAGGAGAAGCTTTGTCTCAGGGCTTGCCTGCAGCTCCATGCCCCGCAGTGGCGTTGGGTGCTGCCCTCAGCGCCAGAAAAGGAGATCTGGGGCACTGCCTTGCAAGCTCCACCAAATGAAAAACAAACACTTGGAGCAGTTACTCCCCACTTGTACTCCAGAGATTACCGGGCGTGCTGTAGGAATGACTGAGCAGCTCAGGGAGCAGTGCTGACCCAGTTTCAGCTAACCTTAATACGCTGAGCTGGAAACTAAAGTAGTTGAGGAACTGCTTCATGAGAAATGGAGCCATCCTTGCATCAGAGCAGAGCTTGCCAGAGCTGCCCCAAAGTAAGCTACCTTTGATCCTGTATCAAAATCCTGTCATCAATGTAGAGGAAGACCACGCTCTACAGGATATAGCTGTGAATGCTTCTTAGTTTTCTCACTGCTCTAATCGTGTAAACCCTACACACAAACCCACGTTGTAGAAAGATGCTTCCTCTCCTCTTGTATCAAAGGATAAGATTGAGGATTGTGGTGGAGCCCTGTTTTCCTCTGCCAGGAGACTATGATGTTGGTATTTGAGCATAAAGAAATGGTTTATGTGCTTTTTTTCTGCCACATGAGCCCACACCACCATTGTTTAGAATAGTACCAAGGACCTTTATAAATGATGTGGGCATCTCTCTGTGCTGTGTGCTGAAAGCTACAGCAGCAGTGCCTGTCCTAAGGTGCTTTGTATTCAAACAAGGCACTACAGAAAGAGGAGAATCCTGCAGGAAAAGAGGCAAGGTAGCCTGTGCAAAGCCATAGTCCTGAGCCTGTAGTACCCAGGGTTCAGTTCCATGTCTTGTGGGTGATGTTACAGATTAAGATGCTGGGAAAACAGAGAAAAGACTCACCTATGGAAGGTAGCAGTGAAATTGTTGCAGGCATTAAAAGCTTCAGAGGAAAAAAGCTCTTGCAACACTCCAGGGGAATGATGTAACAAAAAAATGGTGCTACATAAACAAAAGAGTGGAAAGAGGCCTGTGAAATCAGCTAATCCATATCCATGGAAAGCTGTATTGCAAAGCACAGTTCCCTGTGTCAGAGCAGGAGCACCTCTCATGCTGCACTCCTCTCTCTGGCCTAGACATCACCTGGAGAGCAGGTCCAATTCTTTGGCCAAAATGCGTGGCACGAGATTCTGCTGTTACCTTTCTCAATATAAGCCCCACTTGAGCCCTCCCACTCTGGCCTGCTCTCTCCCACACTGCTTTCTGTGCTTTGCACTGATTGTTTGCCCTCCCTTTTTCTGTGAAAGCTTTATGAAACTGGAGATTTGATCAGGTTTCTATTTAGTGTATGCATATTAGTTTTGTCTCTTAAGTTCCTGGAGCAGGTTCAGCCAAGTGGTTATTTTATTAAGTGTGATGACACACATGCTCAAAATGAGATCCGTCTTCATGTCTCTTCATACATATAT